>JANHGD010007556.1:64977-79652 GCA_027560375.1 Imantodes cenchoa | reverse complement strand
GAAAATAATTTTATGGTTGGGGGTCACCACAACATGAGGAACTGTATTAAGGGGTCGTGGCATTAGAAAGGTTGAGAACCCCTGTTCTAGACACTCATAGATATTTTATTGCTTTTTTCATAAATTTGAGGGAAGATCCTTAGCAATACATTGTAGATAGAAGATGGCCATCTTTTTGAGCTGTGTTTCAAACTAAACTCGGTAATTCTGAATGTTGTTAGTATTGGAAGGAATCTTATAGGTCATTAATGAAAGAAATCAAGAGAGAACTCCCCAGCAGATGGCTGTCCAGCCTTTGTTTAAGAAATCTTCATTAAGGATAGCTTAACATTCCCCTCATTAATTGTCACACTGCTTCTAATTCAGGAAATATCCCCTAGTGTTTAACTGCTATCCAACTTGGTATAATTTATATTTATGTATGAGATTGAATCCTATTCTGGAGTAGCAGAGAAGTAGGACAGCCTCTTGCAAAATGGGCAACAGAGAGGAAACAAATCAGCACAAATGAGAATTAAATAAATCAGATTTTCATGTCTTCTTAGGAAGAATTACTATAATTTCCATGCATCACATCAATCCGTGCCAAAGATTGTGACCAGTGTTGTGTCTTCTATTTGCTGTCCAGGTCCTGAGAGATCAGGAGCACCTTAAAAGCTAGTGCTGTTTTCTCCCTTTCTAGTATAGTTATTTGCCTTTGAATCCAACTCTTCAAATAGATGACACCTTACATGTCCTGTGCAAACAAATCTCATGGACACACTGCTTAAAAAAATATTCTTTTTCTATGTGACATCCTCTCATATTTTTAAAAAAAAATTACAATGTGATGCAGGGATGGGTGATCATTCAGTTGTTCCTGAAGGACTCACACCTTTTATCTTTTTGTCTGTGCAGGCTAAGGCTGATATTAGTTCAGGTCCCAGAATATTCAGACAATGTTGGCTGAACAATGACATCTATTTTTGTCGTAGCAGCCTTTCTGTGGACAGCAAGAATCTATGAATATAGATTCAATCCAGTTGGTTCTTCTCTGGTCTCTACATACAAAGTTAATCTCCTTAAGATCTTTTTATCCAAGAGTGCAATATAGGTGTACTTTACATTCATTGGTTTCTATGAGCTTAATTGTAATTCTGTGTCTTAAGCGTTAAAGTATAGCCAAAGTATAGTAAGCATTCTCCTCTCCCATGTTGGGAGCCATTCAGAGTTTGTTATAAAGTGTGCAACTATGTAAATTCTTTAAATGTAGTAAATACTTTAAATTTCTAGCAAGGGGAAATAAATATAGTGTAGTGTAAAGAAGCAAGGTGGCTGACTTGAGATTTTTCAACAGATGCTAAGTACCCACAATAATACAACCATGTGTCTCCTTTTTACCTCAAGTTAAACACTTAATCTTGATGTGAAGCCATTACCAACTTTTTTTCCCCATAAATCTAATCCTCTCTTTTAATGCTGGCTATTTTGACATCTTACAATCGTAAATTTTATGCTATAATTAAACTTCCTTTTTGCCAGTCTTTAATCTCTCACAAGTTATTCTACAAAAATTGTGGTCAGCTACACATTCTTTTTTTTGACAAGATGGAGAGCAGCAAAAATCAAGCATCCACACTCTCAATCATTTATCTTTTTTTTAAATAAGAAATTTATTGCAAATATAGAAATCGATTTTCTCCATACAGGAATCTCCGATTGAAGGGGGGAAAAAAAGTCGTGCCATTCAGTTTAAAACATGGAGTGGCGAGAAACAAAAAATATATATCAAACCAAAATTCAACCTAAAATAAAGTCAAATTTCAAAAATAAATCCCCATACACAACCAAGGTTCACAGGATTGCAACAGGAGGAGGAAACCCAAGTGGCTGGTGAGGACCCAAACCGGCAGCTGCCTCGAATTGTGTATTACATTCAGGGGGAGCAGAAGAGGGACTCAAGAAAGAAACTGGGGGAGGGGTTACCCCCATTCTTGTACCCCAATTCTGTGCTTGTGGGTGGCAGGGCAAAGCTGAGATTCTACCCCTTTTATAATTGTCTCTTTTCCCACATATTGTGGCATAATAGACTGTCCCAGTGTGTTGTCCTCCAGATGTTTAGGACGCCAACTCTCTGAATTCCCAACAACTGGGAATTGTAAGAATTGCAAAGGCTAGGGAAGGCTTTATTACCGGATTAGGAGTGTAGGAGACACCTGAAAGCAAGGATATATATATATAGGAATTAAAGGTCAAGAATGGAAGAAATAGGGAATGGGAGAAATAAGGATCTATGACAGCATTTCTTCACCTTTGCAATTTTAAGATCTGTGAACCTCAATTCCCAGAATTCCCCAGCCAACATGCTGGCTGGTGAATTCTGAGAACTGAAACTGAAAGTTGTCAGGGTTGAGAAACACTGATCTAGGGAAGTTCATCCATCCAGATGATGAAACAAGAATGTGTATTTGTATTTGAGAAGGACAAACATCCCATTTGCGGCCTCGTTTCAAGATAAGGTTACTGCCCTGGAGCTTGTAAAGTTAAATCTTCATCGTGAATAAGATACAACAGATAGATGCTGAGTTTTCTCCCAGTTTGCAATAGAAAGGAATATCCATGAAGACACTTCAAGATAGTTAAGATCTGTTTCATGGAATAAAACATCACAAAGTACCTAAAAGCAAAGATTTAAGAGCATAGTGGGGGTGATTTTTTTCCTCAAACTCTGGAAAGATTCCCCCACAAAAGGAAAAAATAAAATTCAGTACAAAATACTTCACAGTGAAATTCATTAAAGAACAACTTCCCAATGTTGTAGTTCATACACTGTGACTCTAGGGAGGTTGTTGTCCCTGACCCAGGAAGGATTGCATTTCTAATAATGTGCAGCGTCATGGCTGTTGATCAATGGATTGTGGTCTCCATATAAACATGGGACTTTCCACACGGAAAGATGAGCTTACTATACACTATCTTTGCTATTCCTTTGCATCTTAGGCCAAAGAAACTGGAGCAGACGTATCAGTTCTTGATTTTCTTTCTTCTGTGGCTGATTCTTCTCAAGCTTTGGCTGAATTAGTGGCCATTAACTCAGGGAAAGTTCTTCTTGCCATATTGTCTGGATAATGTACTGCATCATGTTATGCTTTTTCCAGCTAACATATATAAAGCCTACATTTAAAGGGAGTGCCCACAAATTGGCCAGTGCTTCAAAAACCCTCCAACTTGCTCTCACTCCTACTCATATCCGCTTCTTCACCCAGAGTTCTCTTTCAGCAGTTTAGTACACTATCTGTGCTATTCTTCCAGTGGAGCTCTCATCAAAATATTTCTTTTCACTGCTAACTTGAAATCTAATCTGATTATTTTTTCAGATAATTTTTTCTCTTCCTCCCCTTCAATAGCCCCCCCCCTTCAATAGTTTTTTTTATCTTACCCCACCATAAATCATTCTTTCTTCTATTCTTTCATCTCGTCTTCTCTTTATTTATTATTATTATTCTGAATTCGATCTCAGAAATTAATCATTAGGACATATCAAAGAAAAGGTGAAAATCACTATCGCTGAACTTTTGGTCTGTCTCAGGCTAAAACAAAGGCCATGAAGATTCCCTGGTTTCTTATGCCTATTTCACTAGTCACTGCAGTCACCAAATGCTCACCCCATAATTCCACACGTCCCTGCATTTGCTTGGCTCACCTTTCAACAGTACCAAGAGCAACAGTGCTTTGTAAGGGGGAGGGGCTACTGTTCCCTCTATTGCCTTGATATGTGGATTAATAAGGTATTGGGACACAAAGCCTCTTTTCTCTTGTTATTTTATTTTATTAAATTTGTATGCCGTCCAATCCCGAAGGACTCAGGGCGGTTATCCACCACACTTGAAAGTAAGTAGTAAATTCGGAAGGTGGGCAGGTGGTTTAGGGATAGTCTTTGAGAAAAGCATGTGCTGGTGGGCATTTATTTAAATTCCTAAAATTAGCTTGGGGAAATGATGCAAAAGGTAGAGATTTTTTAATATATATAGGATGTGAGAATTTCTGAGTATCTAAGGCAGGGGTGTCAAACATGTGGCCTGCGGGCTGGATGCATCATGCACTGGCCACGCCCACGCCCGGTTTAGCGAAGGGGGAAGTCATGATGCTGTGACAATGAGTTTGACACTCCTGACCTAAGGGAATCATGGAAGAGCTTGAACTAGTCAATTAAGCTGCATCATTGAGGTTCTTTGCAACTAGTGCTCTTGGGGCATTAATTTTTTATTTATTTAATTTTATTGTAACTCTTCAGGATCAAAATCTAATCACCACCACTTCTGCTTTATCTTCCTAAGGTGTTTTTTCTATATTTTCCAGTCAGAAATAGACAGGGATTTATTCTGGCTTCTCAGGAACTGAAGTTTATTTACATCTAGCTTCCTCTAATGGTATGACGGTGTGTACTACTTTGTGCTCACAAGTTCAGGCAAAACTGTTTACATTCTGCTCTGTTTGTTATTTGGCCCAGTGGCAGAGAAAGTAGAGTAAAAAAGGTGAAATAGAGGGAAACAGAGAAGTGACTACAGCATATTCTAAGACATTTTCAATAGAAAGGAATATATGTAGCTCAGGGCTGAACATCTACATAACTAGGAGATGAGACAACTGATATTTTTCTTTGCAATAGTGGTGAATATCCAATATTTTTCTTTTTAGGGGCACTTGAAAATCCTCAAACTGTACAGCCCTTGGTGTTCTCGAAGCTTGGCTCTTTTTCTTGCAGATGTTTCAGCACTCAACTAGGTAACATCATCACTAGGTTCTAAGAACTACCAAGGAGAAAACCACATTGCCACCAACACTGGAAAGGCAAGCTACTGTAGATACAAAGGGAACGAACTCCACCTTCTCTCACACCGATAATGTTACATGGTTGAGTTATGAAATGCTTCCAAGCAAATACCAAGTACAAAAAGCACCAAGGAGTCCACAGATGTTTTCATAATAAAAGAATTCCAGTCCACCAGTCAACTTGTATATTGGATGGTAACTCTGCCTTAGTTTTATAAAAAAACATACATGAATTTTGTTTTGTATCATTGTACCACTTTTTGTATATAAACCAAGTCTTGATAAATTATGGGTTTGTAACAGGGACCCAAAATTATGTGGCTAAATAGTTGATGCCCACATCATGAAAGTTTTATTCTAGTTCTGGAAAGCAGTGGGATTAATCCAGATTTGAAGAGTGACAAATGTGGAGCAGCTTCACGTCTAATCTTGCTCCTCTTATTGGTTAAAGACGTATTTCTCTTTACCTATGCTTAGTCTTGTTTCCAAAACCACTTTCTGTGTTTCTTAGCCTTTGCTTCTGTTCTATTCCTGTTGTATTCATTACTCCAACCAATTTCCTTCTCTCCCACCATGTTCTCTCTTTTTATGGAGGCCCCCTTTCCCATGACCTCCTATCTGCTCCATGCTGCTGTCTTTGAGAACTTCCAGTAAAGAGTTTGCAAGCACATCAGTGCTGCCTCAGCCAGCATTCTTTTACTTAAATTTTCAATTGTTATTAATGAATATTTCACACCCATCTCAAGAAGAATTATATGGCAAATGAAGCCGGGAGAGCACTGCAGTATTTACAAGAGTTAGGATCTAGTGTCTTCCAATTGGGTCAGAACTTCAGTAGTGTCCTTTTTGCAGGCCAAGATTCAGTATGGAAAGACCACTTCTTTGTTGTTCCCTTATTCTTCTCCAAATCGATCACAGGAAGACAGACTGCATCCAGAATCTGTTCTGTGAAACACACTTCCAAAATTCCGTCTTTGATGCTTCCGTTCCAATGATGTAAGAGGTCCTAGCACAAAGGGAGTAGAACCCAACTCCGGCTTTCCCTCTTTTTTTCATCTGGATAAACAAAATGTCTATTGCTCCATAACAGTTACATTATGGACAATGAAAGCAAGTTGGAAGCCCTCCAGAAGAAATATCAAGTTTCTTCTCCAGTTTCCTCTAGGAGAAATGCTCTCCTCAGAGACGTTTTTGGGACTTGTAAGGAAGAACTATACTAGTGGGAGACTAAACGGGAGGTATTCATTTAGTGCATGTATCCACTATAAAGGGCCTATCAAGAAGGTCATGTATACTATAGCATTGCTATTTAATCATATGCAAAAAGAACAGGAGGTGTAATCTACTGTGTCCAAGGGGTCACAGTAGGCACAATCTACTGTGTCCAAGGGGAAACTTTCCATGTAAACAAATCGCTTCAAATTCCCAAGGTGCCCTTAAAGAAGCCTTTTCATTTGTAAGACACCCTTAAAAACTTGAGTTTTTAATCTGTTCCTGGACAGCAAATCTGCCTCTGCATAAGAAGAACCAACTAGCGAACTAATGTTTGGCCAAAACCCAGGAGTGTTCTTCACCCAAAAGCCCTTGCTATGCAAGCATTTCTAAAGGCTTATGAGAGTTAATTGTTACAGGATGAGCATGAATTAATGGATTGGGGCCACGCCTCTGAAAATTAACCAAGCTGAAACCAACTCAGAGAGCTTTGCAAAGGCAGCGTACCCACAGGTGAATTACCCTTGGGAGGTGCTGTTTTTGGATGTGGCACCAGGTTTGGGTTCTCTTTGGAATCCCCTCCCTCCCAAAATTTTCAAATCACAATGGTGGTCAAGGGAATATGGGGAAGTTAGGGGTGAGGTAAAAGGAAAGAGCAAAGGAGCATGATTAGGTTTAGTCTTGACAAACCAGCACGTACACAAAAGATGTTTTTGCTCAGAAAAATACAATAAAATCATCATGCAGATATAATGCTTAAATCTCCTCTTCTCCAACTGTGGGTATACTTTGTAATTACTCCAAGTCTGAAAGCGGTGGATACAAAAGCACCCCTTTCTACTCCTATCCCCTGCTGAAACAGTCCCAACTTGTGCAAACTTCACCCACAGACTAAGGCTTTCATTGTAGGGCATAAAACGGGTATGGATCGCTTGTGCCCTATAAATGTCCATCTTCTGGAAGATGCTGGGCTATGGTCCCAATACCATTTTTTTTCTGAATCTCAAATTCTATTCCTTTTCAAAGGGGTATCAGCAAAGCTGAAATCAGTTTAAAAAAGAAAAAAGAAATCCCGATCTCTTACAAATATTGTTATGCCACAGTAGGGATTATAGGATGACAGACAGAGGCTGGAGTGAAGCAGTATAAGTGGAAAAGAGGGTTTGTTTGCACCATTAATCCACCATCACCACTCTTTACCCTGATTCCGAGTCAAAAGGCAAATTATCTCACTGCCTAAGGATTGCAACAATCTATCTGGGGTGGCATTTATATGCCTTTCAATAGAGGAAATGAAAGAATTTTTATTGTTCCATTTCTATAGTAAATGCTGTCATCCGTGGTGGAAAAAACAACCCCCAAGAATATTTTCTCATCTCACTCGAATATGAATAGCAACCTGCATTCTAAGATAGATTTGGACAATCCTATGGCACTGGGATGACCCAGGACTCATATTCTAACTCTGCATGAGTCAGTGTTCCTCAGCAACCCAGACAATACATCACACATCCTTTGCCACTGCTGAAATAGTCTAAAAATGTCCTTCCGGGCAACCCTACTTCCACTTCTCCATCTCCTATTTCCTCCAATGCTTTTTGGGAGTCATAAACTGTGCTTGGTCCTGCTCTTATGTCTATCTAGGATCAGGCAAGCATTGACGAAATATGCAGCCGCAGGAAGATATCCTACTTACTTTAGGATGGAACCATGTGAAGTCCTACAGCCCTAGTGTGCTTGCCTACAGCCAACCCATCCAACATACTGAAAAGAACCCCCTAGTCTGTGATCAATGTGTGACCAAACAGCACGCAATATAGGAACATGCTGGCATGCAAAACGGCTGTGAAAAATGTCAATTTCCTAATAAATTCACTGAGACCAGGATGGATGTTAGTATCCTTCCAAATTCATGCCTCCTGAATTTTCAACGAATCCTAACACACTCTTTTTATTTAGGATTCAGCAAGTTTCTCTCACAGCCCATGTTTTTAGTATTTCCCCTCAAAGTATTCATGTGTGGGATCCCAGATAGATCTCAAAAATATATTCCAGACATTTAGCCTAGAATACTACAAAGGATTTACTTTTAGGGTTCATCTTACTGGCAGAAAGGACTGCTGGATCCCATATAAGCCTCAGCTCCTAGGATTTGTTTTTGGTGAGTCCATCGCTAATATCTACTTTGACTTCACAAAATGTGTTTCTCGGGGTCCTTCATTGGATTCCTCACAAAATATCACAAGAATTCCTTTCTGGGATCACAGTCCTCACTTGGTTTCATTATAAATGAATCCCTGAGATTTAATATAAACCAACAAAAGTCTGGCACATCCATTTTTGAACTAAGTTTTCTGTCCTCACCGTTTAGATAAAGAGAAGGGGTCTCTCCTACGGTGGCTGAAGCACAGTGTCTACCAGAAGTGAGGCTAGGATGAAGGAAAGGTATCTGCTCTTGACCACCCAGGAATAATGGCTTGTCAACTTCTTGACAGTTTTCATTAAGGAACTTTCCCAAGAAAGGATGTGAATCCCCTTTCCCATGTAAACTACACCGTTAGCTTCTTACTTCTTTACTTCTCCATGTCACCCAGCATCACATATTATTCCTATTATCTTTTTGCAGGGAACAAATGGGGAAAGGAAATCCTGCAAAATAAAGAGAAGCTAGTTCTGGCTGCAAGCACCCATCCATCCTCAGTTTGAATGTACAATGTAGGGAAGCATATTTCTTTTCTTGCAATGAAAAGGAAGTGGATGAATTTGGAGTCTTGAATCTAGAATTTCCCTGGCTCTTCTCAGAGGGCAATATTACCAACATAAATACTTTGAGAAGAATTTTCTCCTGTGAAAGTCCTTGCCCAGTGGGGTTAATCACTGAAAACAAATAGCTAATGTATTCCGTGGCTGTAGCAGCTTGTGCTTTGTTGGTGTGTTCTGAGATAGGCCAGCACCAGGGGAGAAAGGTAATCTACTAGTGATGCATTTTTGTTGCACCTATGAATTCTTGTTGCAAGGCAGAGGTGTGAGCAGTGGAAAAAGGATATGCCATATCCATTGTCATGGTAAAGTTTATCAAATCAGAGATAAAAGGCTATAAAAACATTTAGAAACATGGAGCCTCTTTTCTCTTCATACAAGAAAAGATAATTTTGATACCATAGAAATCAATGGGATAAGTTAGCCATGATCTAAGTCCCCATGAATTCATTGGGAGCCAAGTGCACCTTATCTAAACCGGATTTTACTCCAATCTATTCCTAGTAAAATATTTAATAATTTCAATCTTTATAATAAAGCAGAGCACCACAGAATGGTTCTCTCTCTCTATAAACATGAATGTGTCAGAATGTATGTATACATCCACATACACATTTAGAATAGAATAGAATTCTTTATTGGCCAAGTGTGATTGGACACACAAGGAATTTACTTATCTGTGCCAACTCCTTAACTAATCAGTCTTAACTATGGTGACTGAAGTTCTCATGAGAACAACTGAATAACTCAACTCATCCTTTCACCACTGCCTCTGAACCATTTTTTTTTGCTGTATGTTCTCCCAAGAATATAAGGAAATATAGTGGTCAGAACTTGAATACAGCAGCTGCAAAAAAACAAAAACAAAACCCAAGTCATGGAGAAGAAATGATGTCAGCAGATGGTAGGAAAATGGGCAAACCCGGTCTGCCAACCAATGCAATCAATGGGTATCTATGCCTTCATCCCATCCATATGCTATTTGGATGCTTTGTTGGCAGGTCTTTAATCTATTATGCATTACTTTGTCTAGCTTAACCACTGAATGTTTTATTGAAGAATTCCACTCTTTTTCTTTTTCCCAGGGCAATCCTTCATATTTCTGTTGCAAGATCATCCCAAGCTGTATCCTCCCAGCCTCTGCAGCATTCTATTGTTTTCAATCTTGTTACCACATAGGTCCAATCCTAGCATTGAGGTGTAATGTTTTTCTCATGGAATGTCATGGATCACAGCCAGTTATTTTCAGGGAAAGAGCCAAGATGGACTCAGACCTGTAAGGGAACACAGTATATCCTGGGAAGGAGTTGTGTACTATTTCCCATGTCCATATGCTGAGGTTTGTTTGGAGTTAGAACTCCTTGAGATTTTAAGAGGGATTGCAGCTACTGCTCTCCTCTCAAGCTCTTATTTTGGCATCCCCTCTTGGCCAGGGCCAGACTGAATAATTCTTTTCTTGGAAGACAACTGAAATTCTACTGAAATGTGGGGATACTCCTTGAGAACTAATGTTCTCTCCCTTCCTGACAAACTATGAAGGGTACAGAAAATACAGAAAATACTCTGTAATATATCTGCTTCATCTCATAACTCTTTCCCCAATGAAGGAAAAATTACATCCTGCATCAGCCTACAGTAATTGACAATCCTGAGCATGTGAGGATAGGCAAAGAAAGCTTTAGATGTTGTTCTTGCTTTTGCATGCACAAATCTCAACAAAGGTTGATGGAATAGAGAGCACAGAAGATCCTGAGTGAAACCTTAATGTGTGTTACATCTTTGACTTGACTTTGGGATCTTTTAAATGTTACCATAAGTGCACAAGCGTCAGTGACTTGAATCCCAATATAGTCATGCCTCAAATATATGCACTTAGTCTGCTCCATCATGACTAAGTCTGGATTCAACCTATTTCCATGATCAGTGCGAATGCAGCTGAGGTAATATTTCAGTAGCCTATCCATGTTGAGGGTATGTAGACCTTTCCCAGAGGTCAAGCATCCCTACTCACAGGAGAGGGCTGAATGCACATTTGCTACACAAATGCCCCCCAAACACAAAATTAGGTGTCTGAAATGCTACTCCAGCTTTAGGTGAACCTCTCACAGAAAACTACCTCCCATGCACTAGAGCATTGTTTGAAAGAATCCTGGCAAGCACAGGAAAGAAAGGGAAGGCTATAGAAGCAGAGTGATCACTCTCCCCTTCACTTTTATCAGGGAATGAGTAAAACCGCTTCCTTTTTTGGAACAAAATAAAAGTAACCAAAAAGTGATGGTTAGTGTCTTAGTCTATGCCTGGTAAGCATCCCTCCCCTCCTGCCTCTGCTACCTACAAGTCCAGTAGGTCCTCTAACCGTCTTCCCCTTCTCTTCACCACAGAATAAAAGGAAAATTCTCCTCCCCACCATCTGAAGGAGTAACAGTGATCCCTGTAACACAACAGAGACACTTCATTTCACTTGGGGTTTTTTTTTTTCCTGTTGGTTTTTTTTTTGTAAACTTTAAGAAATGGTTTCAGTTTCTTTTGTCAGATATTATTTTTTCCACAGTCAGGTGGGGAAGGGTGTTAAGTTGTTTGTACGGTCGATTTATCTTCCTTTTAACGAGGGAGTCACAACTTTTGTTGAGCAGATACACCTTTCCAATAATCCAAGATATCATGCAGATCTTCATCCTTGGCAAACTGGACTTTCTTTCTCAGGGCGTGACCAGCTGCCATATAGACCTCCTCCCGGTGGTGCTTCTTGTAAGGTCGGAAACGCTCCCAGATCTTATGGGTGCTCTCGGAAGAGTATTCTGGGCTGGAGGAATAGCCCGAGAAGTAGTGTCTAGGTGAGAGCTGAGAATACGTAGAGTCCCGCTTGGAACGGGAGAGCGGCTTAAGAAAGGACACCCGTTGGCTTAAAGTGTCACCACTCTCTTCATAATAGAGGGCTGGAAAGGAATGCCGGTGTTCACTGCAGTGGTAGGAAGGTTTCACCTCTAAGTGGTGGATGGCACCTGGGGACACAAGGGGAAGACGATCCAAAGGACTGTTGAGTGGACTTCCTTTCTCGATGTACTTGGAATCTGATTTGCTTAATGGAGGGTGATCAGGTACATCAAGACTGAAAACCTTAGCACTTTTGATGGAGCCACTGGATGAGACACTGCAAGTTTTCCTTGTCACAGCAGCATCTGCGCTAAGCTGGCGCTGCAGGGGATGGTGGGAACTCTCCTTATATGGTGGAGAGAGAAAACTTGGTCGCTCCAACCCTGAAGAACTGGCTGGTATGGATTGGCATTCAAAAGCCATGTCAGAATCAACACCACCCCCTCCTCCCAAGAAGGAAGCTGAGTCCAGCTTCAGGGCATCAATGCAATTGTTGATTATCTGATTCACTTTGTCTACTTCCTTGGCAATTGTTGAGATTTCAGCGGCTGAACCTTGGCCATTATCCAGTTCATGCAGATCATCATCCCGCTGTGACCTGTCCATCCCATCCCCACCACCGGTCCTAACCTCAATGTAATTGCCTTTTGTGGTGACCTTGGGAGTTTCCATGCCAGTTTCCATAGATTTGGATGAAGGCAACTTCTCTCCAATCATGGATGGAAGAGAGGACATCCGCGAGACAGGAATGACTGGCGGTTCTCCCAATTTCTGTGATGGATGTACAATTGAACTGGTATCAATATCTGAACCATAGCGCATCTCCAAAATAGTTTTCTTGACATTGAGAGATTTTTGTTTTTCCTCTTGCATCCTACGCTTCCTCAAGCAATAATAGACAATGCCAAGAATAATAACCATCCCAAAAAGGCAGCCTAATATGGTCATGATATAGTGGGTAGTGGTGGATGTACTGGGTATTGGCTCTTCCTTCCCTTTACTCCTTGTGGCAAATGAGAGGCAAGTGTGGTTATAACGTTTGGAGTTGCGGATTGAAGCAACACAGAATGTATAATCCGTGTGAGCCTTCAAGTGGGTGAGAGTGACTGATTCCTTCTTTTTCTTTAGAGTCATTACATCAGATACGTAGCTGTTATTGTACTGAACCAGAACATACATTTTGCTAAAAGGGAATGGAATGGTCACCACTAGTACAGCTGTGCTGATGGATACGTGCTGGAGCTTTATGCTAGGGTTAGAGGAAGAATCAGTGGTGGAAGACGCTGGAGGTTCAACAGAGAGGAAATCTCCTGGGCTAATGCCTGAGTTTTCAGCATTGTCATCTGGATCCCTTTGAGGATCTGTTATGAACTGTGTCGGTCTGATCCTGGAGATAGGTGGAAAGGTTCCATCCCCACACATTGACTTGAAAATTGTGATGGCATTGCGGCTGTGGTGTGGCCGAGGCATCAGAAGCGGATAACCAGAAAACTCCCGGGGAGTCTCACACTGCAGACGATCATAATTTTTTGTGACATTGTTGAAGGCTACCAACCACATAAGGAAGCCATAGAGGTTGCAGTCACAGTTGAAGGGGTTCCCAGCTAGCTCACATACCATCAGGTTGTTCAAGCTGGTGAAGGTGCTTCCATCTAGACGGCTGAGACGATTGGAAGATAGGTCGATACTGATGAGGCTAGGGCATTCCATGAAAGCACTGGGGGTAACCACCTCAATCAAATTGTGCTGCACAAAGAGGAACTGGAGCCGGCCCATGCCACGCAGCATGCCCTCAGTCAGATTGGTGAGCTTATTGTAGCCCAGTTGCAGCACCTGCAAATTTGTCTGGCCCATGAAAGCTCCATCCTCAATGTAGGAAATCTCATTTTTTGTTAGATTCAGATCTGTCAAATTACCAAAGCGGTTCAGAGAGGAGTAGAGCACCACCTTAAGTTTGTTCTCATTCAGCCTCAGGTCATGCACAGTGCTGTTGATATGCTGGGGAATAGTTTCATAGGGTGGTTGATTCTGACTGCAGATAGCAAGCCACACATAGCCTTTGTCTCCTTCGATCAGCCAGCAGTCACAGTGGACTATCCCAGGAGCAAAAATAAAGAGCAGGGTGGCCACCCAGAATCCCAGACGGAGCATGGTGGGCTTACAGTGCCCCCTGTAGGCAAAAAGGAGCAAACCCACAGCCAAAATTAAGAGGGGGGGGAATCAAAACAGCAACAAATGCCCTTGAAGTTCAACAACTGAAGGGCATGGACAGCCCAGTTCTGTTTGACGCCATTAACATCTTATGTGCCTGGTTTCATAGACAGATGTCAACGAAACGGAATTGGCTCTTGAGGACAATCAGGATAAACGCTGAACTCCGAGAGGGAAAATATATTTGTGTGTGAGTATATTCTCAAAGCCAAACAAAAGCCAAATGTTCAACAACAAATCTTCTTTGTCTGATTCCTCTGTACCCTCCTTTCAAAAACAGCATGATGTGATTAAATGTTCAAGGCAGGGCTGCCCTGGTGTCAGGAACGTTTGGGGCTGGATGCAGCTGCTTCCTCCTCTTTTCTCTCTCAGTCCTCTTCAAAGTGCTTCAGAACTTCACATCACATGTGTTAAAAAGAAAGTAAGAAAGAGAGGAGTAGAAAGTAGGGAGGGAAAGGGAAGGAGAGAGGGAGGGAGAGAGAGAGAGGGGAAGAAAAAGGGAGAAGGAAAGAGATAAATCCATCTGTCGCTGAAATCTGGAAAGGAAACACACAAGAAATAAGGGTTATCAATTAAAGGGAAAGCTTTGAAACATCAAAAAAAGACAACTAGCTTTCTTAGGCCCATGAGGATAGGGAGAAGTGGAGTGGAAAGCAATGAAGGCAGAAAAGGGAGTGAATGGAATTCTACTCTGTTGATAAGCTTTTGCAAAAGGAATCATGGTAACATAATAGCAATAGCACTTAGACTTATATACCGCTTCATAGTGCTTTACAGTCCTCTCTAAGCAGTTTACAGAATCAGCA
>JANHGD010007556.1:15242-25656 GCA_027560375.1 Imantodes cenchoa | reverse complement strand
CGTATAAGACGACCCCCTACTTTTGCAAAGATTTTCCTGGGTTAAAAAGTAGTCTTATACGCAGGAATATACAGTAATTGATGAATTTGTCACTGCTGATGGTATTTAAGTGGTGACCCAGATGCTTTGGGATTAACCCAAGACATTTATTACTATTGGTATCATTTTTGTTTTATTTTACCACAGTTTTCTATATCTAATTGCTAGTCTTCGTATTTTGTGATTTTCTCCAGGGAGTCCAGTGATGGGGACTTATGAATGGCTCTTGGAGTTCCAGCCATTGTCTTTTGTCTGTGATCACATGATCATGATTTCTTCTCATAAGTAAAGCTTCTCACAAGTAAAGACAATGGGGAAATCTGACAGAAAGTCACATGAGGTCCTAGCTTAATGGCCACTTCAATGCTCACTTAACAAGGCCAACCAGGATTGCCAGAACTGCCATTGGTAAGTGGCGCAGTCATATGATGCCACACTTTACCATCCCGTTGCCTAGCAACAGCAATTCCAGTCCCAATTCCTGCTTTAAAGTTCTTTGTGAATGTTGTTTTGGGGGATGTCAAAAGTTTCTGTGCTGTTTTTATACTTTTATTGTTTATAAACTGTCAGGGTTATGTTAAATAAGAGGGGCAGCTGCATAAATCTCTTAAAATGCATGCATAACAGTAACAAGTTCAAGCAAGTAGATGAATGTGTATAAATTGACTGAATGTTTATTAAAGAGGAAAATGTGAAGCAATATTAAGCAAATGTTGGTGAAAAATCAAACAAGGTGTGCTAATTAGTTTGTTATAATGAATGGATGTCTATAAAAAGAAGCAAAAATGGTGAAGTTAGGTGTATCAGGAGAAATATAAAAGTTAAGCTGAATCAGGAGTGGGTTCCTCCTGTTTCAGACCGGCTGGCCCAAACTGGTAGTGACCCGCTGGTGATGTCACGATGGCGTCACGGATCTGATTCAGTCGGTGCCAGTCCGTGGCCACCGCCACCTTTTTTTAAAGATTTCTTTTCTGAATTTTTTACTGTTTGGGAGTTTTTTCCTCTGCTGCTACTTGAAAAAGGGCCCTCCCACTCACCCCCGGGTTTATACTTACCTTTATTCTTTCCCCCGAAGCACAGCTGATCAGTTCCTCAGCTGTGCTTCAGGCTGTTTATAGCTACTGAGCATGCACGGAAGCAGAATTGCATGAGAGGATGAGCATGTGCATGCGAGCTTAACGAGCGCATGCGCATGAAATGTCATACAAACCGGGGGAGAAGGTAAGTGGAACCCACCCCTGAGTTGAATGTATTGGGAATGTCTTGTACAGTATTTCTCAAACTTGCCAACCTGCAGATATGTGGACTTTGACTCCCAGAATTCTCTAGCCAACATGAATTGAAGTCCACACATCTTCATGTTGACAAGGTTAAGAAACAGACGTCTACTTATAACAAAAAGAAATAGGGTCAAGAATGAATGTAGACTGAATATAAACATGAGTGAACAGTTACAATAGAGGAATGCTGAAGTTGTTAAATGATATAGTGAGAAAGAATGAGGATTGCACTGTAAAAGAAATATAAGAATGACGGAATAAGCCCAAGGAAGTCATGGTTGGGTGGTGTTGACGAGATCCTGAATAAGAGCAATGTGAGAAATTTAAAGAAGAAAAGCAAGGCCTGATCTACAAAGTTAAAAAAGGTAAGAAAATGTACATGGAATGGGTTTAACATAAACTCTATATCTCCTTTTTCTTTTCTTATCCATTTAGTTACATTTTCTGTGCTTTTCATATTATTCATCCCAAAAGGGAACTGCATTGTATATTTATATATTGATGGCATTAAAAGAGTGAGAGAGTATGTGTATGCACACGCACAAAATGAATAAGAAACTAAAGGAAGCAAATTGAATGTGCCATTCATTTCCTATCTTGAATTAGCAGGACTCAATTGTGTTAAATTATGATTTCCTAGGCAGAGCAATCCTAAAGCCAAGTTAAGTCAAAGTAACATATAGTGGACCTGCAATTCTGTGAACAAGATACAGTACATTGCCAGTACGCAAACTGGAACTTCCATGGACATCGTATTGAAACAAAGGGTATTAAAGTTTTAGATTATGGCATGACCTAAAGTAGATTTCTGCAGGATTCCAAACTCTTTCATTAATTTTCCAGTACCAACATTGTATCGTGGAGTTGGTATAGTTATTATCCCTCACTATGGTGTGAATGGGAGGGAAAATAGAAATTGAAAATAAAAAATTAACAAGAAGGGAATTAAAAAGGGATGTGCTCTCCCTGCTGTTTTATAACAAACTTCTGGCTCCTTTAGAGGAGCTAGCATCACTGCAGGTGAGACAGGTACTAAAGATAAATAAGTTGGCCTTAAAATATTCTAATTATGACTTATTAAAATGATCAATAGGTATGAAATGCCAAAAACTGCATAGATATACAAGTGCAGGTAAATAGTGGAAAATTTTAGGAAACCAATTATTTTCCTCTCTTCAATCACTGTGCACAAAGCTAACTGTTTCTAAAATCAACAACGCTTACTAGAAAACTATAATGAATGAAAAGATCTCTCTGCTCTTTCTTTTTAAGCTGACTCTTTCCACATAAAGAAGGGATAAAACAATTGAAAAGGGATTTGAACTACTTATCCCCTTGAGGTCACTCCACTTAAAGCAAAGCCTGAGTTTATTATGCTGCAGCACCTCTGCACAGTACAGAACAATGGCAATAGGACACATGGATAAATGGAAGCTGAAAGTATCAATACCTATCAGGGATGGGTTCCACTTACCTTCCCCACCAGTTCGCATCGTGAGGTTTTGCACACAAATGCTCACTACACTTGCGCACATGGTCAGTAGCAGGAATCAGCCCGAAACACAGCTGAGGAGCTGATCAGCTGTGTTTCTGGTGAAGAAATAAAGGTCAGTATTTAACAGATTAACAGAGTTGGAAGAGACCTTACAGTCATCTAGTAAGTAAGTAAGTAAGTAAAATTTTATTTGTATACCGCCCTACTCCCGAAGGACTCATCTAGTCCAACCCCTGCCCAAGCAGGAGATCCTATATCTGCCTCTACCTAGGATCGAACTCAGAACCTCCTGATTGTGAGGCAAGAGCTCTACTTCTAGGCCACAGTAGCTGGAGCGGGCGGGAGGGCCCTTTTTCAAGCAGAGGAAGAAGAGAAACCATCCAAAGAGGGAACAATTCTCAATTAAAAAAAAAAAAAGATAGAGGTGCACACGGACCAGCACAGACAGTGACGTCACCAGTGGGTTGCTACCAGTTTGGGCAATCCGGTCCGAACCGGGAGGAACCCGCCTCTGATACCTATGCTCTTTCAACAGGTAGCAGCTCTCTCAACCTGAAGAAAGTCACTTAACAGACAGTAACACAATAGTGATACCTTCACTATATACAGTAATAATGCTTTAATCTCTCAGCATAGCAAAGACAACCTGAGTTACAATTTCAAAGCCTCCTCTAAAAATCTTTATCGAAAATAGACCAGCTCTTTCCTTCTGGGTTGGAGAGCTTTAAAAAAAGGATGTTAAATTAATTCCAAATGCAAGTTTCCGTGCTCATGATTTATTGACCCAAACAAGTTTAATTTCAAAACTCCTGGAGAAAACCACTGGATCCCTCTTATTCACACCTAAAAATTCACAGTACTGCACCTGAGTGTCTGTGGCTGTGGAGATCAAAAAGAATAACTTTGAATATGTGAATAACAACTAATACATGTATAAAAGCATACGATCATAATAGACTGAGCCATTCATGCTGATCCTGCTAGTCTCCAATCTTCTAAGTTCTTTGATAAAATATGGATTCTGTGTAGAGGTATGGGCCATTGTCCAAAAAACTATATATCCAGAAACAGCGCTCGATCAGCACTAGAACATACATAAAGAAAGAATCCATACAAGTGGTCCATTTTCAAGAAACATTTTTAGAAGAGGCTTTGAAATTTTAGCTCAGGTTGTCTAGGATTTCCTTTGCTATGCTGAGACGTTAAAGCATTATAATTGTAAATAGTGAAGATATCAATATTTTGTTACTGGCTGTCTTAAGTGAAAGACCAAATGAAGATCTTGCCTATGATTTGCTGGGAACAAAAAACCTGGAATTTAAGCTGTTTCAGAAAATTAAGTAGAAACCGGGAGGTGAGGGAGAAGGATACTAAATTTAGTGTTTCTGCCTCCATTTATGCATTGCACAGATCACAAACCTAACACTCTCCATCTAAATTGACAACAACTCCCAGAATTCCCAGCTAAACTGGGTGGCAATTTTAGGACTTTTCATCCAACATACTAAAAGTCCAACAGCATATAGATTTATATGTATGTATATATGTGTGTGTAGATGATAGACAGATTGGTGATAAATTTGCATGTCTTGCCACATTTCATGGCTCTTAGCACTTCACAGCAGCATTACACAAGAATAAACCTCTGTGATAAATATAATTTAAAAATAGATTAAATTAAAAGTCAAATCAAAGCACGCCATCCTGAGTGGGTCAAATTCTCCCCAGTGCCCTCCAGAATCGTTCAGTCTCATTAAGCTTCTGAAAGGCTATTGTCAACAGTCAAAATATCTTTTCTGGGGGAAGTTATTTCGGAAGATCCAGGGCGGCACTGAGAAAGAAAACCTCCAGGGCCCTCCTCATTTCCCCAAAATGGGACACTACCATTTTCTTGCAAGACAAATACCTTGGACAGTTCAAATCTGATTGAAGGTGGTGGTAACAAAGATACCCAGGAACCAAGTCATAAAGGATTATCTGAGGTTAAACAGTATATGAATATGAATCTGTGTCTCTTTAATGTGAGGCAAGGTGAATGGAGAGATAGCTACACAGGCAGATACTATGTGTGTTTGTACATGGATTACCTATCTACAAAAATACAGTTCATCCAAAATCAATGCAATATAAAACAGCATAAAATCAAATGGAATGTAAATGAAAAAATCCTAACGTAAACAAAACAAACAACACTTTAAAATAAATAGTTCCAAAGCAGCAGATTAGACAGTAAAAAATAATGAAAGCTTTGAACCATTAAGTTTCCTTAACTAGAATATTGTCTTATTCATAATATTAATCCTGCATCTGATGCTGCTTCCATAGTTAAAAGGCTACTTTAACTATAGTTAAACATGAGGCAAAGGGCTGGCTACATAAATTCTACCCTCTCTGTGTAATCATATAAACATCATTAAGATACCAACATTCCTACTCTATTAGTATTCAAGATTATATAAATTTTCTCTGTTTATGTATTGGTTAACCAAAATGCTGCTCTTAAAGACATTTCAATTGCCTGCACAGGGAAATCGGCAAAGATTTGCATTCACATGCAAATGTGCCTGAAATTGTGACTATGGATCACATGGGCACAGCACAGAACTAAAATATTATGAGATATTCCAAGGAAGCCTCTGGGCAGCTGATTGTTTGAGTCTCCTGGACGCCATTTTTTTCTTCCCGTTTCTAATCTCTGTGATGTAAATCCATTTTCAGAGAGTGCCTAGGGACTTTTAATTCCATGGGCATTAAGTGCATTAAACCTCTATTATCAAAAGCTTTTAGGATTTTCTCTGGAATCTACAATCAGTTTGTAACATGACAAACTCCAGTTCGTGGGTGCTTACTAAGATCCATCTGCATTTCTTATATTACAGAATAATGCTGGATACGATATCCCCACTTTCCACCAGAAATTTCCTCCATTACCTGAAACAGTCTTGATAGGCATTGCCTACAAATGTTACATCACAATTGTGTTCTCAGCCTCAGTGCTAGCAGTTTGCTGAAGCTGTACTATAGGACAACAGGCCTGGAGCCATTAAATATGGGAGCTGGAGATTCCCATAATAGTGAGAATGATACACTGCACAGTTCTGCTCCAGAGATTTTCTATTAGACTTGCTTCTAGCATAAGCAGAAAGGATGACATTATTGCGTCACAACATTTCAGTATTGCGGACATAAATTTATGGGAAGGGTGATGCAGCCTTGTCCAGCCACTGCAGATTTTCAGCTATGGTAACAGTGGAGAGACTCTGCGGGCAGAGCTCTTCGTTAAGGAATATTCCTAGACAGTGTCAGATACAAAGAAGAGAGAAGTAAAAACAGATTACCAATTAGTGTATTAATTCAGAAATTATGCAGATGTACCTTCATCCTGGAGGAGACGAGGGTTGTAACCTACAAGAAGCAATGCAGTTGCATTTCTGTTCCAGCTGCTTCTAAGTGCTGCAATATAAATTACTGAAGGCTGCAATCTACAAATTACAGAGGCAGTCCTGTGGCTTTCAATGTAGTCCTTTATCAAGAAGTGATTTGTGGTTCGAAGGAAGGAAGGAAGGAAGGAAGGAAGGAAGGAAGGAAGGAAGGAAGGAAGGAAGGAAGATCATATTAGAACTTAGACCCTCCCAAATCAATGAAGTGTTCAAGAAAGCTGCAGAAGAAAAGTACTATTTTTAAGGACTCAACCAGGAAAGGCTGAAAATAAAAGATGGAGCTACCAGCTTCTAACAGCAAGGATCTCACATTTAATGCTTAGCAGAAAATAAATCTCCCTTTTCACTGCTGGAGTGACAAGAGAAACTACAACAGACAAAATTGACTTTTTTTTTTCAAAAGTTTTTTTATTTTGTCAAAAAAAAAACACCATCATCATACAAGGGTCAATATACCACTTCATTGTCTCTTTTATCCAACCACTGAAAGTAGGAGAATCTTCCTGCATGGCATCAGTAGACAGAAGATAAATATCACCTGATGTAATAACCTGGAAAGGTTTTCAGATTGTGTTGATGCTAGATAGGGGTACAACAACTCCCTGATCCTGCAGATATTGACTGTTTTTCATGACAAGAATGGATATTTAAAACCTGGGCTATTTCAGAAAGTAGAAAGTGTCCATCAAAAAGCAAACCTGTTGCTGCTTTGTTTTAAAAAATAAAATACTAATTCGTGCCCCGCAACAGAGAATATGAAATGGAATATAGAATGTTACAAAAGGAATTCAAAATGGGGGGAAAAACAGGGTGCAACAAGGACTGGAAAAAAAACCCTCAATATCACAACAGGACACAAATAAAAATAAAAAATTTAATACTCCAGATTTTTATATATATATAGAAGCGTATATATAAAATATGCTTCTAGAAGCACCAAGCTGAAGACACCAGCCTGAAGATGACGAATGAGACTTCGTCGAAACATCGTCAAGACAATTCCAATTTCACGCGGGAGAAGACCCGAATAACCAAAGACACACACACACACACACACACACACACACATCCTTTCATATATGTCCTTACACATACACACACACACACACACAGAGATAGCTGTAACAAAGTTGTGATGGTAGGTTAGAAAACAATACAACGTCCTCCCTGTGCCTCAAATTTCCTCTGTTGGAAGTCCATTTTTCTGCAGCTGGTTTGCACAAAATACATTGAGATGTCTACTGAAACTGTTTTTTAGATGCTATGGAACATCTCCATAAACATTTGTTTTCATACATTCCTTACTTAGTTTCCTAAAATTGTTACTTTTTACGTGGGGGCAGGAAATTAATCAAAACAGATACTACCAAATTTACAAACGATCAAACAGTTCTAAAAGTATAATTATGTTGCAATAAGGAATTACCCTAATATCTCTAACAATGTTAAAGAACATTAAAAAATGGACCATGTTACAATCATATATCTTGGTTTATTATGATGAACGAATTCTATGTTTCACATCATATAGTACAAATACCCATTGGAATAAAAAAAAGAGCTTTTGTTATTAGGCAGATACATGCTGAAATGTAAAGATTATAATACTAATATATGCAGCTATACACAAAATGTAGCATGAAGTAATATATAGGCAGCAGTAAAATATCTTCCTATCTCCAGAAACAAAATTAGATATCACAAAAAAAGCTTCCTTTATGCCTGTCAATATCAGCAGAGATAATCCTTTTAATATGGAACTCAAATATATGTGTGACCTTCCAATTCAATGCAGGGGAATTGTTAGTACGTTAACTGGTCCTTTCTTGCCAGTAAACAGACAAAATCTTGTAAACAAGAGAGCTCAGGGTATATGCTCTCAGCCCGGAAAGAAATTGTCAGATTGGAATAAATCTTCTATATCTGCAAGTTTACTACATTACTGGAAGAAATATCTTTGCAAAAGCTCTTATTTTACACATAGTGAACCCAGTGACAACACTCATTGCTTAATGGCAAACACAACAAAGATATATCTTGGTCAATCTGTTCAGTATCTGCTACTGAAAGCAGTGAGTTTCGTTTCTGGAATCAGCCTGTAATATTGATAGTGAAAAGAAATTCTAGAGAAATGATTTGTAAGGCGCATTTGCATTATCAGTGCTGAAAGACATATGACATCCACTAAGAGTAAATAAAGGATATTGGTTTGGAAATGTAGCTTTTTGGATATTCCTTTTAATATTTTTGTAGGGTACACTGCACTTGTTATTCAGCAACAAATTTCCTGCTGAAGTAATGTATTACCCTAAAACTTAGAGAAGCTGTATGCTCTAAATCCAACACTGTCATCTTGATTTCAGAAAGGAAATCAAGGTGATCTATACAAGTGTATTTCTTGTTATTTGCTATACTTAATATAGGGTCATTTATTAACATAAAGATAAAAGTATTTTTAAAAAAAGATGCCAAAAGCTTTGATTTTAGGCAACACCAAACAGAGGTCAGCAAGTTTCCAATGTTCTGAAAGATGATTCCATTCCTGTGATATTAAATATGTTTACAAAACATTATGTTAAAATATTGAAATTTTAATATCTGGGGCAGTGAAGGATTGGACAATTAGTTCAAAAAACAGTTACAGCTAATCCGTTAAGGAGAGCTGGCCACTACATGAGACAACCTGAGCTGTGATTGGTTGCTGTGAATGAAAAGGGGGAGTTTCCTTCCCCCCCTGTCTTTCTTCCTCTGTGCACTGTGTGTGCTCTTTGTAATTTACCTCATGATGTTCCTGCTGTGTTGATTTACCTGACGATGCTCCTGTTTGCCTATCTTATTTAATGTAAATATATTTATTTATATAAAACTGCAAGTTCGTGTCGGTGTCTCTGACTCCATTTGGACACCCACTGCGCAAATTCCCTGACACATTAGTAGGTGCAAAGAATAAAACAAAACACCAGGCCTTAGCACTAATGCAGAGGAAAACTGTAAAATCTCAGAGCCCAAGTCAAAGTTCCTTCCAACTAAAAGAGTGTAGTTGGATCGGAGACACCGAGAAGAACCAGACAGACAGGGCATAGAAGAGTTTTTAATTATTTTTCACCTTTAAAAATCAATTCGACTGAATCCCAGAAGGACTCTTTTCTAAGCATATATAAATTTACAATATGGATGACCTGGAAGTAAACCTTACTGAACTCAACATTGCATACTTTTGATATGCAATGATCATGGAGAAGACAGAGCAAATGGGTGAGGAAAAAGAGAAGGCAAAACTACTGGGTTTGGCATCAACTGCCACTATTTGTTAATCTAGCTCAGGAAGTATATATATATGAGACAAACCTGACTGCCTATGAACTTCGCTCTCTTGTCTATCAAAATATTAAAACACTTCCCTACATAAATGTTTTAATTGTTTACTCCAGTCGTGGCAAAATGAACCATAACCACACAGCATATTACATTCAATTAAATAGAATTGCCAGAAAATAATTTGTGTTGGTATGTGGAAGACAACAAATGGCGTTTTTTCCTTACTTAAGATCTTTCTCCATGAACCCAAATCCCCATAATCAAGCATAAAACAAACATGGTCAAGAAAATCCTTTCTTCTTTTGGTTTGTTGAAAAATGCTCTCAGCTCTCAGTTTAAGTTGCCTGTGGAAACTGCATATTTGCTTAGGAAAGCTTTCTCTGCTCTCATACAACAGTGTCCAGGGAAAAAGGACAGGATATTAACATCAAGTCAGAGTGCCACTATATAGCATCAGACTGCACTAGCTTGTAAAGAAAAAAGTCTAAATCTGTTGTCTTGATTTTTTTTCCTGATCCCTAAGGTTCATGTTTATGACATTTGTAACATCTGCTACAAATGCTGAGGTAAGTCAGGCACAACCTTATTACTTCCAATCTAATGCTCCATTCATCCACAGGGCTTTTGTATGCCACAAGTATGTCAAAAACTGCAGGATCTACATGAAGCAGGATACAATACATGCATTCCAGAAATATACTCCACTGTAAGTTAGAGACAAAATGTTATTGCCAGCAGACTTTTTAATGTTAGTGTAAGATACACACACACACACACACACACACACACATATACACACATATACACACATATACTGAAAACCCTCATAATACTTTAGAAAC
>JANHGD010007551.1:11028-21750 GCA_027560375.1 Imantodes cenchoa | reverse complement strand
ACTTTACTCTTCACCTCAACACTGGAGATCAGCAAACTCCAAAAACTCCGGCTTTTATAGAGGAAGTCACACTTGTTAATGATCAATTGATCAAGGACACTTGATTAGCAGCACCTGACTGATACAGTGTCTCTATTTTGGCTTTCTTTTTGTAAAATAAATGATGACACAGTGTAATATATCACGTGCTGCTGTTCTCTGAGGTTGTATTTATCTACTTTCAAGAACTGCTAAGGACCAGATGATTTTTACTTTGTCCTGATATGTAAAGCCATAGTACTCAAAGAGGGAGTACTTTCATTTTCATGTGATTGTAGTGGATTTGGTGCCTGGTGAACCCCACTTTGTCCTTTTGTGCTTTAGCCTTTCTTTGCCGAAATTAGCTGCTTTGAGGTTTGTCTTGTACACTTGGTGTAGATAGCTCCTCTGTCAGAGTTGAGAGGGCCATTGATGCCTCTGTCCCCATCCATGTTTTCTCTCTCCCATTTGTTGGGGGCAATAAGCTGATTCTGTAAACCGCTTAGAGAGGGCTGTAAGGCACCATGAAGCGGTATATAAGTCTAAGTGCTATTGCTATTTCATTCCTGGCTGTGGAAATGGTGAGGGCCAAAGTCACTTCTCCAGAAGCAGCTGCAGAACCCTTGGGCATGGCAGTGCCATTCTTCTCCTGTCTGAAATTGCTTTTCGAAGATTCTGCTGGGCTCCTTAAGGGCATCCTGAGAGAGAGCAGATTGGCTCTAGAAGGCTGCTCTGATGCCTGGGTTTCCTTTTGCAGGGCTTCAGCTGCCAGTCCTCCCTTCTCTTCAAGAT
Source organism: Imantodes cenchoa (assembly GCA_027560375.1). NCBI lineage: Eukaryota > Metazoa > Chordata > Lepidosauria > Squamata > Dipsadidae > Imantodes > Imantodes cenchoa. The sequence goes on along the minus strand of JANHGD010007551.1, from coordinate 20,940 downwards.
CCTTTCCAGCGTTCACAACCATCAGATAAATTCTGACTTGGCACAACTGCTGTTACGCCTGGACTACAACAAGTACTACACTCATGCTGGAGGCACTTTGGGCAGGTAAGGTTCAGCATCCCCAAAGCAGAGGATGCTCATCTTAGCCCTCTTCCAACACAATCAGTGGGGAACACCTGGCCAAAGGCCGTGTCAAGCTCTGCAGCTTCCCCTCCAGTCTCTGCACCTAGATGTCCTTCAGGCTACAGGGCATGGGCAACAGGTGTGCTGTCCACTCCCTTTTTCCTTTTACTTGCTTCTCTATCACACCTGGGGGAAACTGCAGAATAGCAGCTGCCCTCTGCCTCACTGGTCTTTTATGATTAGTTAACTCATGCTCGTGTCTGTTGCAATCTGTCCCATGTATTAGAAAATGTATTTTAATATGTGCACAATTTTCTTCCTCCATGTCCTCCCTTTGAATCCCTTTTCTTTCCCTACAGTGTGGGGCTGGAATGATTAGTCCACCGAGAGCATCACGGTTTCCAAAGAAGTGTCCTGGCCTGCAATGGCAGCAGCATTCCAGCCATTGGCGGAGGCTTGTTTCTTGCAGGACTGCCACAGCATCGCAAGTGGGGGTTTGCGTATTAAATAGCTTTCGGGGTCCTTGGGCTCCTTTGGAAGCAAAGGGAGAAGCAGCGCTGCTTGCTTCAGGCTCCCAAATGAGTCACCCCTTTTTGCTGTGACTGCAGAGCCAGGAATCCAGCCTTTTGAAGTGGTCCCCTTCATCATTTCTAAACCAAAATCAGTTGATGACTATAAAGGGCGCAATGCTATTAACTGCATAAAAATATTTTTCCCCATTTCTGAAGATGGAGTAGTATGTGAAAAGAGATTTCAGTTGCTCAGACTGTTTTTGTTTGCTTCTCGCTCAGAGGGGAAACTGCTGAATAGTTTGAACATCAAGGCCGAGACACTATTAACATTTGCTGCCTTTTTTGCTGGAAACTGTTCCCAAAACATGGAAAAAAAATGAAATGCCGTTTCATTTCCTAACAAAATTGCTGGAGCCCTTAATGAAAAAGAAGGTAACAGATACTGTATTTTTTTGCAATCTGTTTTTTCAAGGAGGCGGCCTGGGAATAGGGGCAAATATCCCACAGATAGGAAACGTCTCTCCTCCCAGCCTGATTTTCTAACTTACATTCATCCCATAACTTTGCATGGAAAAGATCCTAGAAGCAGCACTTTTAATTGTTCTTGTTTTACAAATTCTAGAAAGAAAACCAAACTTTTGATAGCTATCCCATCTTAAAGTGCTCCTTTCTTGTGTTTGCGGCTCTTCAAATCAGCTTTTTCTAAGTATATTTATTTAGATTGGTTTGTATTGCTTTTAATGGAACTTCCTCTTCTTGCACATCTGGAACTCGGCAGATTTGTCTGGAAGCTTTGTTCCAAGAAAGGGAGGAAGGGGACCTAAGTTTGGAATTTCCCAGCCCCACGTTGTATGCCAAGAGCACCCACACTACATTTCCTTCCTGTGTTCACACAACATTGCTTCTTGCATTGGGATCACAAATTCATTTATAATAGGGGTCTCCAAACTTGGAAACTTTAAGACTTGTGGACTTCAACTCCCAGAATTCCTCAGCCAATATAGCTGGCTGGCTGGAAGTAATTGATGATAAATCCTTCCATCGTGCAAATAATAGTATAATAATGGCCAAGATAAGAAATCACCTTTTATTTTATCATAAAAGTTCACATTAAAACTATATACAAGCACGCCATGCACAAGTCAAACGACACAAAAAAGTTTAAAATATAGAGAATGAAAATCACCACAAAACAAAAAGAAAGCTTTAACAGGGGACATAATCATATTGATACTTCGGATATTTAAAACCAGCACTCTCTCCAGCAATGAGGCTCTGGATCACCCACTCCTGGGTTACTACTGGCAGCTGTAATGCTTTGGCACAGGGCACCATGGCAGCTGGGCAGGAAGTGTCTGTCACCACCACATCAAACACACCCAAACTCACATCTGTAAGAACAGGAAACAATGGCTGTCAATTTCCAGTATTGCATATCCCACGCTTAACACTTCAATGAAACAGTGATATTGCAGGAGACTCATCAAGTTTTTCAAAGGATCCTAAGGATCCTTTAAGAATAGAAAAGGGGCGGTTACTTTTTTTATGGGAAACCCTTCCTTATGCAGAGGCAAAATATGCCTTCAACTATGGGGGAAGTTGGCAGCTGCCTGTACCATTCTTCCATGTTGAGGATTCCTGCTGCTTAACTGAAGCAGCTCCTCCCATCATCAGAATCTCCGACCAGAGTTCCAGGAAGCTTTGTGATTCATCAGACACCAGGAGTACCCTCAGCCTCTGGAAGGGATTTTTCCGTGGATGCCTAGAAGGAAAGGCAACAAGGCATCCGTGGGTAGCACTAAACACCAGAGATGTTCCTGCCCTGCTGTGATAGCAATGTCCATCCCCCCTCCCCGCACAGTTGTGCTGAAGTTGGCTGGTTCTCCCAAGGCCTGAGCACCACAATGCCCTGGCCACCTCCTGGCCCACAACCGGCCACTCACCACTCCAGTAGCCGCTCTTCCTCCAGGCTGTAGCCAGCTGGCAACAAGTAGTTCTTGTAGTTCTGAGTCTGGTTGGAGAGGCAACTGTCATGGACCCACATGTGAGAGACACAGGGTATTCCCCGGGCGAGGCACAGGAAATACTTCCGGGTGCGGCAGTGCTGGTCTGCTATCAGGAGGCACTCATAGGCTGCGCTGCACTGGATCAAGAGGGGGGTAGGTGTCACATTGGTGCCAATCCTTCCATGGCAGATACAGCCACAAACTGAGGTCACCTCAGAGATTTGCAAGTGGAAAAAACGTAGGTGGGACCTTCGTTTGCCTATTAGACCTCCAGGAAAGAATGAAACTCGGCCTGCCTTAATTGCAAATCTTGGTCCCACAGCAGACTCCTGCTTGCCAGACAGGAGTCAGGACTGCCCTGCATTTCCTCCCACTCACATGCAGCATCCACAGAATCCCCACCTTTGGGAAAGCCACAAAATCCAATTTTTACACCAGACCCTTCAATAGCACTGAATGAGGGGCGTTCAAACCCAGTTCTCAAAAGTTCCTGTTGTGATGAGCCCCCACGACATCACTGCAGTATCCTGCAGTCACGATTCACGATCTTCACTGCCAGCTTTTAGCTGGCAAAGTCAACAGGGAGCCAGCAGGTGGTCACAAATGGTGACTGCCTGGCATCCCCCTTTGTGACACTAAGTGCTTAATGAGGGCAACTGGAAGCACCAGAACCACTATTGCTAAGGGGCCTAGTCATGTCACGTCTCACTTTACATCCAGATTGCTTAGCAATGGAAATTCCAGCCCCAATTATTGTTAATTGAAGACTTGCTGATGGCCAGCACTGTCCCCCATCCCTTTCTTCCTGAAACCAGTAAGGCGGATGCTGGTCTGGCCATTTGTGGTTTCAGAAGCCAGGAAGTCTGCATCCCAACCATGCTTGGGAAGAGAAGTGAGTCCAGCAGACTTTCAAACTTGTCAACAAAGACACCAGCCAACTTGGATTGCACTGGCCCTGGTCCCTTTATTCTGTTGCAGTTGATTTTATTTATGGAACCTTAATGAAACAACTGGATTAAGGTGCTACAAATCATTACTGATATTCCTTCCATGTGTGTCTTTTAATCCCGCTCAAAACATAATACAGCTTGTCATGAATGCACAAAAAATGCAGAATATCGGGTATATGCGTCAAATTAACTCAGTAATTTTAAGGGTACATACAATTCCTGAAAAATGGAGAGGACTTTCCCTCCATTCACATCAGCAACTCTGTGGGAAAGAGGGCAACTGTCTTCTTTTTACAATGGCAATTTTTTGTATCTTTACTTTTAACTGTTAGGCTGGGGGTCTGCAACCTTCTTTGGGCCCTCTACTGTGGCTCCCTGTCACAGCAGAGGGATGAAAGAACCATCATCCTGTCATGGCAATGGCATAGCTGGAGCCTTAGTGTGGGAGCGAAGTGCCCCTCTACTTTCCCTTACGTGACAACAGCATTCTGCCTTCATTGTGGTACATTTGCTGTTGCCATCAACAAAGAGGGTTGGGAGAGAATGGCAGGGGTGGATCTTGCGGGGTGGGGGCCATCCCCCAAGCTTGGCCTTCCTCCTCGTCAGCAGGGCCAAGAGAAAGAAGAGATGGCTTGGTAGAAATGGCCCCACTGGCAACTTGGAAGGCAGAAAGGCCTGGCCTGGCTCTTGCAGCAGAATGCTATTCATCGCCTTTGAAAAGTGCTGCTTTTGTTTCCTTGTTTTCCTTCCCCAGGCAGCGATGGCTGGGGTCGTGAGGGAGGAGAAGTATCAGGGGAGAGAAAAAGAGATGAGAGGGCGATACAGAGAGAACGAGAGGAGAGGGAGAGAGATGAGAGAGGGAGAGACCGATTTCCCATAGAAAACAAAACACGGGGAGCCACAAAATCTGGGTAGGTGTGGCTGGGGGGGAGTGTCATGTGACTGGGTGGGAGTGAGGCCCCTGTGTTAGGCTAAGCAAGTCCTTTTTTATCAGCTCTATGCTCTGAAGTCCCCAAAATAGCTCATCCCAGCCTGGGTCTTGCCCAGCTTCCCTTTCATCACTGAATCAGCTTCTGTCCTTGGATTATTTTTTTTCCTTCAGCATATTTCCCTGGGTATTTGTCAGGCTTGCAATTCAGGAGACAAGTCAAGATCATACAGGGCAATACACCTGTTTCCCGCCAAGTTTATTTCCCAGCAGGAATTGTGGTCTGCACACGTCACAATATTTTACTGCTTTGCTTTTTTGGTTTTATGGCTAAGATGGTGTAAAATCACATGTTGGTCAATCGGTGAAGAGAGGCTACTAGGGAAGAATCAGTTAACGCCGCTGCGCTGCTGATCTCGCTTATCTGTTAATCAAGGCTGACATCAACCTCCCCAGGTTGAGCAGACAGGAATCTGAGGGAAGGAGCTGCTGGTACTTTATGGGAAGGCTCTGTTAACCGACTCTTGCAAGTCTCCTTTATAGCCAGAAAGTGAGGGAGGGTCTCTCCTGAGCCTTCTTTTTTTCCTGCCCACATCTGTTTGTTCCCCAGAATCCCTTTGCCTTATTTCGCCAGCTCTTTCTCACATAGTATAGATGGTATAACTAAACTTTGCACACAGACGCCACAAAAGAAGTTTCAATAGCAAAATAGCAAAGCAGCAGCAGGAGCACAGGGGCCAGAAAAAGCAGGAAGAAGTCATCTTTATCATCTTTGAACACCTCACCAAAAGCGGGAAAGAAAGGGCAGCTTCAAACAGGAGTGACTATTTGGGATAAGCACAAAATGCAGCTGAACCCAAGACTGGAGGGCAGGACACAACATGGGTGAGAGGAAAGGGGGGGTGCTGGCGTTCTGGATTACTTCAGAGATAAAACAAGTTGCCTTTGCTCTTTAGTGTCAAAAACAGAAACCTGCCCTTGAAGGCTCAGTGGCATCCCAAAGGGCCCTCCAGCTACAATGCTGATTATGCTCAGGGCATCCTTGCTGAACAACCTGGAAATCAGAGAAGGAGCTCTGCAGCATTCTAAAAAGGAGCCTGGCGGATTTTACTCTGCTAGTTGTTGCTGGCACTTATCTCTGTTTTGAGGCCATTGAACCAGCAGTCAAGACATTTCCGCAGTCATGTGGCCAGCATGATGCGCATTTGCACACTTTTGAACTGCTAGGTGGGCAGGATCTGGGGTGAGGACCGGAGCTCACCCCGTTGCAGGATGCATTGTTCTCAAACCTGGGCTGCTGGCTTTCTAGCCAACAAGCCCAATGCTGCCCCAACATTCTCAAGGCCTGGGAAAACCCCACCGAGAAACCTGGGCAAACATAGAAAATCACCTCTCCCCCCAAAAGTCACAAAGTCAGGATTGTAATGTGTGATCACCAAAGTACTAGGGACTCCTTAAAGCCAAAAACTGCCAAGTCACAGGAGGGTACAGAAACCACAACAAAAGCTGGTGGCTGCCAAAGGCAGAAATCCTTTGCTGAAGCCAAACGATCTGGCTCCCTCATGCAATCTGAAAACAATGTGAAACAAATCCCTTCTCACCAGGCATTCCAGAACCTGAGGCGAGGGGAGGGGGCACTTTGTCTTATTGATGTACACTTGCATCCACAGGTTTGGCTCACAGGACACCCCCCCCCCCTCCGCCCCAGACTCTGACCTGGCTTTCATTGAAGTCCTCTAGGATGAAACCTCCTCCTGCTTGGAGTTGTAGCTCAGTATAGGGTTTGTTGTAAGGTACTCTCTCCACAAATTCTGGAACATGGAAGTATATTAGACAGTTCTTACTTTTCCTTCAAACCAGCATTACACATTTGCATTGTGCCTCCGAGAAAGCCTCAGAGCAGATTATAAATTTCATGGAAATGATTTTCTTCCCTTAGGCACACACGCACAAACGCCTCTGTGCACAAAACTCGACTGCGGTGGTTGCTTTAAGGGATGCAGCAGCTCAGTTTTGGGAAAGCAGTAGAAAACAACATCCCTTCCCTCATGCAAGATTGAGTCTAACTTTAATGTAATACATAACCATTGAAGACATCACCTCAATTATCTACAAGTAACTAGAGAACTTGAGTGTTCCAAAAGGACCAACACACATTGATGCAAGTCACATGGCCTCACCTTCTTCTTCGCTGCTCACTGCAGTCTTTTGATGACTAGAAAGCTTCTCTGTTGTATTTGCCATGGAGAGAAGAAAGGCGTAGCCCAAAAAAAGAGTTTTGTTCTGGGGCAAAGGACCCCATCGGTGATCAAGTGCCAAGTGATCGCCTGAGTACTTTCCACTACCTGATGGGCTTGCCATCTCTCTGGCATTCGCAGCTCCTGCAGACAGAGAGAAAGGTCAGCTCCTGCCCTTTGCCAGCTCTTCCCAGAAATAACCCAAGAGGAAAAGACGCAAGAGCCGGTGGGGACAGAGGGACACCAGCCAGGACATCCCAGGTTGCCTTTTGAGCGTGGGAGGAAGTAACTGGGAGAGCACAGCTGAATTGCACCACCCAGGCTCAGGAGAGGGCAGCCTCTCGAGACCAGGATCACCTGAGCGAAGCTCACCTGCTTTAGACAGTGCCAGGTGCCGCCCCCGCTTGGCTGGGGACTGCTCCTCTTCTGAGACAGCAGCCAGTTTCCTTTTGCTGGAAAGGGGCTCCGGGCTCTTGCGGACAGGAGTGGTGCTGCCACTGGAGGGACTGGCAGAAGCAATGCTGCGTCTCTTCCGCTTTCCCTCCACCAGGTTATCTGGGTCCACCAGGTAAAGCAGAGTCAGCTTCACCTCTGTAGGCCCTCCGATACAGGGCAGCCCCAGCCTCCCTGCAGCCCACCCCCAAGTGCACCCTCCATGGTGACCGACCCACATCTTTCTAGCCCTCCACAAAGGTGGAGCTCGCAGAGGGCCAGGATTTCCTCTGCATTGTGGCCACTCCCACTCTGGCCACCCAGGGGTGTGGAATGTGGCCCCCGTCTGGGGCTCTTGTCTCAGAGCCACACCTAGGCTGATATCAGCTGCCCTGGTCAGAGGAGTGGCCGGCTGGCATGGCCCGAGCCCAAACTGCTCCCGGAGTCTGTTCCCTTGCTCCAAAGACAGGATAACTGCCGTCCGCTGGTACCACTTCTGCTGTCCATCCTTCTCGATACAATAGAACAGCTCCCCCGCCTCCTTCCGATGGCCCTTTACCACACCTGCAGCAAAGGCAGAACTACAGGCTGAGGCCCCAATCCTGCTCCCTCCCCTTGTCCCACCACCCCAAGCGACGAGCATCCAGCGAACCAGCAGGCAGTTACCTGCACTGAAGTATTCATCCTCAGAGAGCGCCGTCACCTCTGTTTCCAGAGGGAGGGGGTCGCACAGGAGGACGTCTCGAGCCAGAACGTCGCATTCATAGCCATCGTCAAAGAGCAGCCTGTACTTGGCCCCGCCCACATCCTGTGTGATGGTCCCAGAGTAGAAGTAGCCGTTGGATGACCATTTGGCTACCACCCGGAGGCCCACTAGGCAGCTCCCAGGGGGAGGGAGCCTGGGATCGTCAGAGGCGCTCGGTTGCTCCTGCAGAGGGATTTCAGGGGAGCCACTGCGGCACCGAGGGGCCTCAGTTCGCTCCCCTCCCTCCAGATGTGGACCCACGCTGGGCTGCCCATCCAAAGAGGTGCCGGCTGAAAGATCTACCTCGGCCTGCATAGAGCCCCTGCAGAAACAGCGAGAAGGATTATAGGAGGCCCAAAGCCCTGCGGAGAAAGCTTTGCTTCCATCACCACTGCTCTACCTTGCTCCGGTGGATCGGGAAGTGGGGCGGCCCCTTCGCCCTCGCCCACGGGGGGTGAGAGGTGCGCCTCTACACTGCTGGTTGCTGGGGCCTGGGTCTTCCGCATCGTCCCCTGTTGCATTCTTGCCATGGTCACGATGGGCTGGACAGAAGCCAGTCCCCTTCTTTGGGCTGGAGAGATAAGAGTCAACTTAGCTCCTGCCGGCAGCCGCTGCTTCCCCATCAGAAGCCTCTCAGGTTCATGACACTTCGATCATGGACGTGAAAGCTCCTTTTCCCTTTGGAAAACCCTGAAACTGGCTAAAAATTAAAAGATAATAGTGTCTCCAGAAAAGTGTATTGCAAAGCAAGGTGGTAAAATTTTGTAGTCCAAAGTCAATGGTTGACTTTGGGTGGCTAAAAAATTGAATAAATAAAGTACCATTTAATACCGGGAGCCTCTCTTTCTCCAGCGGGCACTCTTTTGGCCGGGAGAGCGAGAACAAGCGAGAAGCAGGTGTGTACGGGACTAGCTTGGCTCATCTGGGCTCTGCCTACATCAGTGAACAGTTTGAAACACGCTCCTGTTTGCCAGCCCACAAGCGCAGGGCTTGAGAAGCAGACGTCCCTGTTGCCTCCCCTTCGACTCCCCCTCCCGCCGCTGCCTCCCTCAGCCACTCGCCGGCTCGGGCCTGTCACCCTCCACCTCCCTTCCCGCGACCTTCTGACAGGGGATGCAGGTGAGGGCAGTGCGTTCAAATGCCCTGCAGGAACAGCCACCCGTTCCTCAGTGCTGTATACACTGACCCTCCTCCGCCTCCGGTTCTCGAGCGAAGTGGGAGGGGAAAGACACTCTCGCAGGCTGCGTAAGAAAGCTGAGCTGACAGCCAAACTTCTAGCCGCGCTGAGCCGCGCTTCCTTGTCTTTTCCAAACATGCTGAACGCAAGAAATTTTTCCCTCTTCAAAACTCCGCCAGAAATGAGTGTTTGTGAGACTCTTGCAGCGAAAGAGGAAAGATTTCTTGCGTTCAGCCAAAAGGTTCTTTCTGATGCTTTGTCTTACGTGCACTCTTCCCCCCTCCTCACTGCCGAGAGAGAGAGAAAGGGGGACAAGGAAGTGTGTGCCTGGCTGCTTCTGCCCCTGAGCTCGGCTAGACGTTTGGCTGTCAGCTCTTCTTCAGGCAACCCTCAAGAGTTTCTTCCCCCTACCACTTCAATTGAGAGCTGGAGACGGGTCAGTGGACACAACACTAGGAACACGACGGAGCTACAAGTCCCATGTAGGACGCGCATCTTGCGGCCCGCCCTGCCCTACTCCACCCGACCTGCCACCCCCAAATTCCACCCCACTGCGAGATGCGCGTCCTACCTGACACTTGTACCTCCACCACGTTCCTTGCCATTGTGTCTCGCGAGTTCGAGAAGTTTGATTGAACTTGCGAGACGTTTTCTTTTAGAACCGGCTGCCCTGGACACAACGCTGAGGAACACAACGGAGGTACAAGTGTCAGGTAGGATGCATGTCTCGCGACCCGACCTGCCTCCTGCACACACACCCCAAAATAAGCCATCCCCGATAATAAGGCCAAGGGCATTGGGG
>JANHGD010007542.1:21682-34527 GCA_027560375.1 Imantodes cenchoa | reverse complement strand
CAACCCCCAACCCCTCCAGCCGGTGCAACATGATACCATGGTCGATGGTATCTAAAGCCGCTGAGAGATCTAACAGGACCAGGACAGAGGAACAGCCTCTGTCCCGAGCCCTCCAGAGATGTGATGTAACCCTAACCCTAAAGAACAGGTTTACGACCTAGAATTATTTGCTATGGCCTATTCTCTTTAAATTAATTTTATCATTCAGTACACAGATTATTATTTGCAATCATGATCTAATTCTTCTATGGTATATTATTGTTTGAGTGTGAGATTTTTCTTACAATAGTTTTATATATGTTAAACTCAGATGAGCTGTAAATTGAGTCCAGAGTTGAACTTGAGTTGACAGGAAAAAGACTCCATATATGTCCCAGATGAAAAATGATACTGCTGCCATTTATTTGCTTTGAATAGATTGCAGTTGACAATTGTTAAATGATATTGGGATGAAATAAGCTTCTCTGTCAAAGTTTGAAAATAATCTACTGAAACAATTTGTAGAAGAATGATGAGAATATATGCACCTTTCATCAAGAAGGCCCGTTTATCAATTATTGTCTTTTAATAAATTGATTGTTGTGGCAATGTAATCTATCAATCAATCATATTTTGATTCTGTTCGCTGCATTCTTTATACATATTTCAAATAATTATCTTGTATTAATTTGAAATTTGAGAAATTAATAAAAAAGTGATTTCCAATTTTCTTTGAAACATCAATTTGTTTCACCAATATCCCAAATTATGTATCATTGCTTCCTTCTTCTAAAACAACCCTTTTCAATCAACAAATCCTGTTCATTAGTTCATTTTTGTCCATGTTCAACAAAAGATCTATAAACAGTTTCCAGTCTTTTATAAAAGTAGTTATTGTTTTTTCCCTTATCAGACAAATCAATTTGGCCATTTCAGCAAATTCTGCCATCTTCGTAATCCTCTTCTTCATTGTCAATATCTCTGTATTTTTCCATCTCTGTGCATATACTAGTTTTCTACAATTACCATATATTAAAAACCAAGCATCGTGACTCTTTTCAAATGGAGTGTCCATATGTCCTAGTTTAAAAAGCTCTGTAATTGTGACTTTCAAAGTAAAGTTTAGTTAACTCAACTTGTGTGTCTTCTGTCAGTGGTTGATCTTCGGTATCATCTGGATATATTTTTGCTAATGCTTATTGTTGCTGCTTTTTTGCATTTTACATACTTTTCCAGTATAGAGTTACTTTAGAGGTAATGAAGATTAAGCCTCTTAATGAAATAGCTTGTTTAAAATTTGGCCAGCACTAGGGAAGAATTGATATCTATCTTTTGCTTAAGCTGGCACTTTGTAAATATGCTCATTTCTTTATTTTAGCAGTGGCACGCCCAAGGAGCAAAAGCTTAGAGAAAACAATTAGAACTAGGGTATGCCATCTCTTCATTATCCATCTCCCTGTTGTACTTGCTACACACTCAGGGGATAATAAGAGTGTCAGTTCTTATAAGAGCACCTGCAGGATCCTTGTACCAGCTGCCACTTCTGTTAGCCCCCTGAGCCTGCATGCAATTATGAATGAGCACAACACAGGAATTCATAGGCATGAGAGATATGAATTACTGTTTACTCTTTCTACCATATAATTTTGCTTCTACACAAGCCAATTCAAGCAGAATAAGGGGAGGGAGAAGAGGAATGGCAGGCTACACAAAAAGGAGCCAAATGATTCCTGAGCTGGAAGATTATTGGAAACTTTCCTCCAGGTGGTATGGTTTTAAATGTGTTTATAATTTATTTTTAAATGATATCTACAATCTTAATTGTCAAATGCTATCTTGAAGCCTAGCTTTGCAGGTAAAGAAGTGGGATACTTTTGAAATAGATTTGTGTCTACTAAAAGGAATTTGAAATTAGAAAGGCAGACTTTTTATGGATTAACAGTTGCAGTACTTTCTTTTCCTTGCTTTTTATGGGAAATCCAGATATATCCTGAGCTAATTAATAAGTATTTCGGAGGGTTCCTTTGATAAAGTTCTAACCGATATGGGAAAAAAGCAACATTGTAAAATGAGATAAGACAGCCCCTCTAATTTGTCGTAACATGTAAAAATAAATACACTGTACATAAAGTTTTTTTGTTTTTTTAACATAAGTGTACATATTTGTACTTGTTAGCCGCCCTGAGTGCTTTGTGGAATGGGTGGCATATAAATCCCAATCAATCAATCAATAAATAAATAAATAAATATCAGTCTTCTATTTTCATTCATATAATATACAAAGATAAAAGGTAATGTAATTGAACAAAAACTATGAAAACATGATTTTGCAACTGTTCGTTTAACACACATCAATATATATGTTGTTTAATTCAATAGAAAAATCAAATACATCTTTGGCACTATCGTTTGGCATTGCTACTTTTGGCAGAAACAAGCTCAATTGGGTGTTTCTTATAACCGTGTACCAGTCTCTGATATCGATTGGGATTATTTTTTTCCCATACATAATTTTTTTTCTGCTGTGCAAGTTTTGAGCTGTTTTTTCCCCCCCATGCAGAGCTCATGTCAAATAACCCCACTGCATTTTGATGAGAATTAGATCCAGAATTTGACTTGGCCATTCCAGCACCCTTAATTTCTTTTTCCCCCCAATCATTCCTTGGTAGATACTGGAATGTTTTGGGTCATTCTCACATAGCCAGCTTCAGGCTTCAATCTTCTGACAGATGATTTCACATCCACAACCATCCTTTGAGGTTATGAAGAATTCATAGTAGATTTTATAATAGTGAACTGCCTAGGCTCTGATGTAGCAAAGCAGCCACAAATCATAACATTTTTACCATTATGCTTTATAGTTGGTATTAGGTTCTGATAAAATGGTGTCCTTAGTGTTTTTGTACATGTGTACAATGGCCAGTACAATGGCCAAATAATTATTTTTGCTTTGCCTGTCCTGAGCACATTGATCCAGAACGCCTAGTTTTGTCTAAGTGTTCATGACTAAATTTTTAATTTTGCCCTAATGATTTTTATGAAAAGCAGAAGTTGTTCTTGACATACTTACTACCCAACCCATTTAGATGTAATTTGGGCTTCTTCTAATGTTAGAGTCATGCACTTTCATTCACATCAGTAGTGACGAGAGCTATCTGTAGGTCACTTGATGAAATTTTGGGGTTCAATCACTTCTTTCTGCATCTTACTTTTCCTTCTCAAGCTGAACTGGCCTGGGCAAATTGGCAGTTGTTTGAAACACAAAGTCTATTTGTAGATGATCTTCTGGATGGTGAATCGATTGATGTCTGACTGTTCAGTAAGCTTTCTAAATCCTTTCCAGACTCATAGGCATGTATCACAGGCCTTAGGGAGCTCTTTCAATCTAGGCATGTAGTGCCACACACTTCAATAACAAAGAGGAAATCAAATGAAATATTTAATGTTTAAATAAGACAAATTCCTCCTATTTCCTCTCTACTGATATTTTAATCATTTACACCTGATCTAGTGCACCTGATTCTAATTTTAGATAGTTGAGGTAATAAATGTAGGAATATAATTACTTTTTCATCATGCAAAATTTGCATTTATATTTATTTAAATTACATACCCCTTTTATCAATTGTATGGAAATCAAGATCAAATATAGAAAAATTAAAAATTTCAACATACTCACCTTTTCATATGACTGTAAAGCTATTAGTTTTTCAAATATGGCTATTAGAGCTACATTCATATGTCAGATGCGGAGTTACCAAAAAGATACTACAGTATTGTTATATTTTCTAATAACTGAGTTTTTCATTGCTGCTGAAGAATCAACATCATCACTGAGCTAGGAAGAAAACAATATCCATATTTCTTGTTGACTGAAAACCCCTTTCACATTTCACATGTATGAAAGTTAAAAAAATGAATTTACAATACAATTTATAGTTTTGATACTAGACAGAATAGATTATAGAAAGAAGGGAGCTATGTAATAACATAGAACAAAATGTAAATTTGTATTTACTTCAAGAAGTAAATTCTCCAAAACATAGATGAGTTGAGTAGACTTTTCCAGACATGGTGCTCTGGAGGGAAAAGAAACATTTCTGAGTCAGACCATGCCACACTTCAAACACTTCTGCCTAGAACAGTATAAGACAGTTAATTGATAATTCAGGTGTTCACATGCTTTTGCCATACACTCATATAATTTTGAATCATTTTCCTAAAAAAGATAAATGAAGAAATATAGTATTTTTGACTCATTTGTTTAATTAATTTCTCTTTGTCTAGTTTTAGGGCTTATGTGGAAAACATCGTATTTTATACCATATTTTGCAGAAATACTGAAAATTCAAAAAGGTTAAATTTGTGTTTTCCTCCACCTGAAGTTTAATGTTATGTTTTGTCATTTGGTTGACATAGCTCGTATATGTTTCATATATGACATAGATTCCTTTAAAAGAATGCCATGGAGGTCATTAGGAACAGTTACATCAATTGTGCTAATAAATTACCTATTCTGGCTTAAGTATTGACAGATTCACCATTTATTCCTTTAACACTTTCTTGGAATCCAGTTCTAGCATCTTCAAATAGAACCTTCCTAACAGAACTTGTACTTTGGGTATAAATCCATCCGTAGCATCATCTTAATTTAGACTGTAGTTTGGCCATCATTGTTCAGAGATGTTCATACTTAGAGAATATTTCCCAGATATTAACATTTCAGTTATATCTCCCAGATCAGAATAATGGATCAAATTAAATGTATACTCTGCATTATTTATTGGATCTGCAACCGTGGGAGAGGTCCATACTATGAACTGTCAACCCTTTAAGGTAGTCCAAACTAACAAATCAGAGTTATGAAAACTAAGACCACTTTTATTATAAAGTTATAATAAGATAACCTTGCAAGTCTGAATATGCCTGTCCTTCCCTACCTTTATGCAAAAGAGAATAAAAGGTAGATGCTTTCTCAAACTACATTCCTGCTTTAGACTCAGACTTCTTTTATCTGCCCATTTTCTTGATTTCAGCTGTTCTTCCGGTTCTTCAAAATTATTCTTTTACCTCATTACGTAAACACTTGAACCTCTTTTTTGCAAGCAAATTCCAAACTGGATATTAGTATCATTAGTTTGGGGACTCTCAAGATCATTTCCATAGTTCAGAGACTGTTAGACAGCCGGATGTCTGATACACTATCTCTAGTCCTAAGATACTCCAAATAAATAAGAGCTGCTTTTTTATTGGTAAAGAAATATCATTAAGGAATGTTATTTTGATAGATCCAAGTCATACGTATCTCCAGTCACTTCCCCTGGCTTATTGTATTATAGAGTTCTCAGCTGAGAAAAGCCGAAATCACACAGGAGCATCCCCATAAATTCTCCCCCAAAATAAGATTGGAGCCTGGGGATTGGATTGTTGAATGTATTGGGAAATGTTGGTTGAGCTGCCAAGTACCGACCATAAAAATGGTTGTTAAGCCACTACTACCTGTATTGGCCTTAAATTTTACACACACACACACACACACACACACACACACACACACACAGAGTAGTGTTAAATATAGATGTACACATAGAGACAGCATATGTAAAAATTGCACACTAACGTATATGTATGTTTGTGATCTTTTTCTGATAGTTTTTGTATATGTTTTTTAAAATAAGATTTTTTTCCCAACAAAAGGAAAGTTTGACTCTGAAGGACAGATTTGTGAACAGTGACAGTCAATAATAGACAAAGTATTTGCAGAGTTGATATAGAATGACTCATTCTTGTAACACCAGTGCTCTTTATAAAATGAAATATTAGCAATGCATTTATTAAATTTCTTTGTATATTTATAGTCTTTCTCTTCCTAGAGTTTCTGCCATTACATAAACCTGTGAAGTAGGTATATATAAGAAGAATGAGTTCTTTGTAGAAAACTACATAACAGTGTCTGGCAGTATAATACTTGTTCATTCTGCTTTTCTGTATGCTGGGATATGGACCTTGTTGATAGTTCTGCATTTTTATTGGCTTATCTTACTGTTGACCTTGGCTTTTTCTGATCTGTTAGATGTAAAAGATAAAGTCAGAGTAAACAAGCAATAGGACAGTCCAGATAAAATTCAAGAAAAGATTCAAAAGATCTTGGAGTAGATAACATTTGTTACATATGATGTTGTATGATTATATTAATAAGACTTCTCAGCTCATCTATGCTTCTGATACTCAAATGCCTGCAAGAGGGAAAACCAGATCTTTAGAGTTTTCCAAACAACAGGAAGAGTTAGTGCCATCCAAAT
The DNA here is from genome assembly GCA_027560375.1 of Imantodes cenchoa. NCBI lineage: Eukaryota > Metazoa > Chordata > Lepidosauria > Squamata > Dipsadidae > Imantodes > Imantodes cenchoa. Next base: position 28,246 of record JANHGD010007542.1, on the reverse strand, counting down.
ATTGGGCAGGGTGGTGGTAGTGGTCGCTGTTGTAGTTGTGGAAGAGGAGGGGTAGTGTTACACAGTACAGTTGCAACAACAAAGAAGTAATGTCTCTTAGGTCCCACAAGATGACATTGCTTAAATGACAGGTTGCGGAATATATTTACTCAATCAGATTCTAACAAATGGCTAAAAGTAATTAGACACAGGTGATCCTGCAACTAACGAGGGTCTGAGCTCTCAAGGATTTTATATGCAGTAACCACCACCTGGGATTGTATCTAAAAACCCAATGTAATTCCTGCTGCTTGTAAAATAAGATTGCATCTCAATTTCCATGGAAAATACTTAAGTTTTAAGTACTACTGTAATTAATTTTGAGGGTGGAATGATGCCATGAGGTCTGCTTTTGAAGGCAAAAGATAGGATATTAAAATTAAAATGTAATTCTGACTACAGTGTATTAGGAGTAGTTCAGGTTTAGAAAGGCAAACCTTTATTTTGTAATACTTATAGCTTGTCCCAATTCAGAGAATTTTGGACAAGGTGGAACAAACCAAGGAATTAAAAAATACAATACTTCAAAGGCAACATTTAGTCCTTCCAAGGGCCAAATGCCTCCTAAAAATGTTTTTTTTTGTTTAAATATTGTTGTTTTATTGTTTTATATCATACATTTCCTTTCTATGTTGAGCAGTGTGCTCTCTACATGTCCAAGATGTTAACATGCGAACGTACAAACATCATCATCATCATTATATATATATATATAAACAAATATATATTTACAATATATAATATATAAACAATATATATAAACAAATATGCAGAACATCCATCATATTATAACATATATTGTCTTCCATTATGGTGTTGATTATATAACCATCAAGTAATAAATAAATAAATAAATAAATAACCCGTCTTTTTTCCTTTCTCAAATACACCATATTTCACCCAATTTAACGACAGTCCATCTCTTTCTGTCTTCCTTCTCCTTCCCTCCCTTTCCTTCTCCACTCCACTTCCCTCTCCTTCCCTCTTTCCTTCTCCTCTCCTTCCCTCTCTCTTTCTCCTCTCCCCTCTCTACTTCCTGCTCCTCCCTTTTGCTCTCCTCCTCTCCCTTCTATCTCCTCTTTTCTGCTTCCCTCTCCTTCCCTTTCTCCTACTCCTCTCCTCTCCTCCCATCCACTTCCAACTCTCCTTTTCCCTCTCTCCTTCCCTCTTCAATCGCCTTCCTTCTCCTCTTCCCCCAACTTTTCTCCTCTCCTTTGCTCTACCCCACTGCACTCCACTTTTCTCTCTCCTGTCACTCCTAAAACAATGTTGCTTTCATGATACTTACAGAAGCAGGTCCATTCTTACTCACAGGGAGAGTATTGCATAAAATACAAACTATAATTAAAAGCTTGTTACCAGGCCCTTGTTCCATGATGGGCAGAATATTAAATGTCAAAACAATTTGGCCCACGTTATTTTAATTATCTCTGTGTTTAGTAACTTACAGATATGTTTGTAAAAATTTGTAGCCAAATGCCTTACATTTTGTTATCTGGAAAAACAAATCCCTAGGAAGGTAATACATATAGACTACCTAGACCAGTGATGGCGAACCTATGGCACGGGTGCCACAGGTGGCACGCGGAGCCATATCTGCTGGCATGTGAGCTGTTGCCCTAGCTCAGCTCCAGTGTGCATGTCTGTGCTGGCCAGCTGATTTTTGGCTCGCACAGAGGCTTTTGGCTTCTGGAGAGCCTCAGGGGGGATGGGGGAGGGTGTTTTTGGCTTCCCCTGGCTCCAGGTAAGCCTTTGGAGCCTGGGAAAGATGAAAAATGAGCCTACTGGGCCCATCAGATGTTGGGAAACTGGCCGTTTCTGGCCTCCAGAGGGCCTCCGGGTCCATTTTCATCCTCCCTAGACATTGAATTATGGGTGTGGGCACTCGTGCATACACGATAGTGCGCGCGCACATGCTTTCGGCACCGAGGAAAAAAAGGTTCGCCATCAGTGTTCTAGACAATGCAAGCTGCACAATAACGGGGTTGATAATTGGGAACAGACCCCAAAATTTTGACCCTAGCTTTTTGCTAGGCATTCTCAATTGGATGAGAATTTTGTGAACAAGAAAACTTTATCCCCCACTTGGAATGGGAGCTGGAGTGATTGGTGCTTGTCTGCTTGCTTCTTATAGGCATCCACTGCTTCAGCTAGTGTTTTCTTGGTGTTTTCCCTTCCTTTTTTCATTGTCTCCATCCACTCAGTCAGGGACATCAAGGTGGGAACCTCTGTAGGTAGTTCGGGCATGGAAACAAACTCCCTGCCACTGGTAACCTGAAAAGGAGTTAGTCCTGTGCTGCTATGAACAGAGACGTATGCCACTTCTGCAAAAGGCAACAGCTCTGCTTGTAATCTACATAACAACGGATATATTGTTCTACCATTGCGTTTGTACGTTCCACTGCTCCATTTGTACTTGGATGGAAAGCCGAGCTGAGCCCTTGTGGATCCAATTGCTTGTAGGAACTCCCTCCAGAACTTGGCAGTGAACTGCACGCCTTGGTTGGAGATTACTCTTTTTGGGACACCATGTAGGTGGTAGATGTGCTTGAGGAACAGTTTTGCTAGTTTCCTGGCCGACAGTAGACCTGAGCAAGCGATGAAGTGGGCTTCTTGGAAAACAAATTGATAACTGTCCAAATCACCATGTTTCCGTTGCTATCTGGGAGTTCCACAATGAAGTCCATGGCAATCTCCTCCCAGGACTTGCTGGGATTGGCCACTTGCTGCAGCAGTCCAGGTGGTTTTCCTGGCCGATGCTTCTTGGCCGCCCAGGTGGCACAGCTCCTTACATAGTCCCCCATCTTTGGCCACCAGAACTGCTGCCATGCTGGTTTGGATCCCTTCCAGGCCAAGCCTTCCCTCATCGTCAGGATCTTCTTGTTGTCATTGAACCAGGGATCCCCAGGCAGGGCTGCTTTCAGCGTGGCTGTCCATTTGTCCTGGCTAGGAGTGCTTGGTTGTCTGGCATGACCCCAGGTGAGGACTGGGGCTGCTGTTTCCCCTGGTGAAGGGGGAAATGGAGTGGACTTATTGCTCCCTTTGGCTGTCATAATGTTGTTTTCTTTATAACATATCAGCCAATAAATTCTTCCCAGTTGGGATGTGCTTCAGTTCGAATTTGAATTTCCGGAAGTATTGCACCCAGCGTATTTGTTTTGGTGAGAGTTTCTGGGGGTTTTTCAATGCTTCTATGTTCTTATGATATGTCCACACCTCGTACTGTACTTTGCCTCCCTTTAGGAACTGCCTCCGAGTGAGTAGCACCCAATGAACTGCATAGGCTTCTTTCTCCCATATGGCACATCTCTCAGTGGCGGTGAGCTTCTTCAAGATGTAAGCGCATGGCAGGAGCTGGCCCTGTTCATCTTTCTGCAACAACACTGCTGCCACCGCCATGTCGTTGGCATCCAACTGAATTATAAACTGCCATTCTGGGTGGGGTGTTGCAGGATCGGCTCTTGGGCAAAGAGTTGCTTCAGCCTTTCAAATGCTATTTGGCATTCCATTGTCCACCCAATTGGCTGGTTAGCCTTTGGCTTTGTGGGCGATGGGCCTGTCTTTAGCAGCTCGGTCAGTGGTAGTGCCATTTCTGTAAATGCGGGGATGAAGTTGCTTTGAAGTTGCTTGCGAGTGCATGGGGGCTGCCAGTCTAACACCATTTTCACTTTTCCTGGATCCATATCTATCCCCTCGCTGGAGATGCAATATCCCAGATAGTCTAGGGAGGTTTTGTGAAATTCGCATTTGAAAAGTTTTGCATACAGCTTGGCAGCCAGAAGTTTTTCTAAGACTTGTCGCACTAGCTTCACGTGCTCCTCTAGTGTCTCACTAAAGATAAGAATGTAATCCAAATAAACAAGCACCCCCTTGTACAGGTGAGGGTGGAGCACCTTGTTGATGAATTGCATGAAGACCATGGGGGCCCCTTGCAGTCACTCTGAATTGGAAGCTTCCCAAAGGGCAGTTAAAGGCAATCTTCCATTCATTTCCCTCCCTAATGTGTATGCGATAGTATGCTTTCCTCAAATCCAGCTTGGTGAATATCTTGCCTTTGGACAAGTGGTTCAGCAAGTCTTTCAGGAGAGGAAGGGGGTATGTGTTTTGCATGCACATGGCATTGATCCCACGGAAGTCAACACACAGTCTGACACCACCACCAACCTTCGACTTTGTGGGCTGGATGAACCCTTGTTCTAAATCGGCATCAATGTATCGCCTTAGTTCCTCCAATTCCTTTGGGGTCATCGAGTACATCTTTGGCTTTGAGCGCGTAGCCCCCACTCGAACTCTATTATGCAGTCTGTTGGCCGGTGAGGGGGGAGATAGTTGCAGTCTTCCTCGCTAAACATCCCTTCCAAGTCTCGGTATTCTACCAGCACCTGCTGGAAGCCTGGGGGCTTGGCTTTGATCACCAGGGCTGCCAGCTGGGGATGGTCTGGCCCTAGGAGCTTTGGTTCCTTCGAGCTGCTCTGCTTCTTTTTGCAGGGTAAAGGCCCGATGCTCGTGGTTAGCTTTTGGTAGCCATCCTCCCATTTAATGGTGGGGGTCCACTTATCTAGCCACGCAAGCCTCAAAATGATTGCCTCTAATATTTTGGGGGCAACTATGAACCCGATGACCTCATGGTGGCATCCTATATGCAAGTCCACCAATTCATGAGGAGTGTGGCAGGAGCCCCCCCAATCAGCGACCCATCTACTTGTTGGAAGTAGATGGGGTTGGCCAAGGGCCTGGTGTGGATCCCTAGCTTCTTTACTACTGATTTTCTTATTACGCATCATAAGCAGCCCCTGTCTATCATCGCCTCCACCTCTTCTTCCTCCCCTGTCTCTGGCACCCTGATTTTAGCCTTAAAGAAGAAAGGGCGGACTGTTTCACTCACCATTGGGTCATCTTTGCCACTGCCCCCCCCTCATCCCAACATGGAAATGTCTCCTCTCCCGGCAACATCTTGTACTCGTCAAATGGGACAGGGGAATCTTTCGCTTATTGGGCCAGGTGGCTCTGCTCCGATGGCTTTGGGTTTTTTTTCCATGTCCCTAGGGTTGGCCTGGCTCTCCACTGTGGAATTGGGGCTGACCTTAAGTCCGATGCCCGGTTTGGCTGCATCCATAGTACTTTACGCCTCTCTTTGCTTCAGGGCCTGGGATCACATCTTGCTTCGTTTGGGTTCGGCGGCCCAGAGGCCTTCGGGTCGGTCTTCCGGCCGGGGATTTCTTAAGGTCTTGGGTTGCGTGATCCAGGATAATGGGCATGTTATACCAGTCCTGCATCTGGCATGGGACTCCACGGATTTCACATGACTTTCTCAGTTCTAGCTCCAGGGCATCCCGGAACTTGTGCACCAAGAGTCGCTTGGGCTGTGCCGCACTTTCCCTGCCCTTCGGAATTCCCACTCCAACTCTTTGGCTTGGCAGCCTGCTTGCTTCAACCCCTTAATCTGTTCTTCAGCTTCCACTTTCTGGGCCGCATTGTTGAATCGGACTTGCATCTGCCGGACGAATTTGTCAGCGTCATCGAGTTCTGGGGCCACTTCATCATGGAGCTCTGCCACCCACTCTGCTGCTTCCTCCTCATTCATCCGCTTGGTTATCTTGTCGATCAGCTCTTGGTGTGACTGGAACTGGGTTCCGAACTGATCGATGTACACCCAGACCCAGTGTAGGAAATAGGCCAGCTTCTTGCGGTCCCCATCAAACGTGGCCTGGAACCAAGGCCGAGGTCTGGGGCTGGCAGTCCCCATGATCCCTGCTGCCAGGCCAGCGGGCTTCCAAGCCTGGGCCATTGGGTTATCTGCGCAGTGGGGCAATGGGTCGCCCACATAGGCTTCACTCCATTGGAGAGACTTGCCAGGGTTTCACTCCTCACTGTGTGGAATGAAGCAGAGTCTCCGTTCATTTGGGCCAGTGGGTCCCTCCTCGGGAATGAGAACGTTGGCTGGGCCAAGTTCCATCTTGTGGCCTCGGGTCATGAAGGGGGGTGGGTCCAATTCACGCTTATTTGTCCAAACTGGTCGGGGAGTTCCACCAGCGATTTGCTGTGTGACAGCGGCTGGGATCTCTCACCTTCAGAGTGTCCGGCTGGCGTGAGGTTCGGCTGTCTCTATTCATAGGCCAAGGCTGATCCCATGCCCAGATGTGGCTCCCACATTCGCTCTGTGGGAGAGCTCAGCCCTTGGGCTGCGCCTTGAGACATATGCTCTTGCATGGAGGGGTGCCCAGGGGTTGGCTGTTTGCGCTGAGCCCCTAACTGGTGTTCCCTCTCCATGTCCTCTTCGGCTTCCACCATGGCTTTGGAAGGAATGTAAAGGGTCTCTAGATGGATATGCGATCCATCCCTACTTGCTTTCCTGTGGCATGCCTTTCTTCCTCCATCTTCCCTGAGTCTTTACACTGCCCATTGCTGGGTCGGCGCTGGGGATCAGCACCCCGAACAGCGCCCCGAGGAGTCGAGGTAGCTAGGTGAATTTTAAGAGAGATTCGGGTTAGTGTCAGGCTTCCAAATAGCATTGAAAATTAAATC
>JANHGD010007542.1:0-16902 GCA_027560375.1 Imantodes cenchoa | reverse complement strand
CACCCTTCCGCTCCTTGGCCATTCCATTTTCTCCCTGGATCTTGGCCTTCCTCTCTTGCCTATTCTGCTTCACCTCCGCTCTGGCTAGCCTACAGCTCCTTTTGTAGGTTTCTAAGTGGTTGGTTCTGCAGACAGTTGTATGTTTTGTTAGTTGAGGAAAAATGACAAAGCAGGTAGATGTCTCCCCTTGTCTCTAAGAGACGGGAGACAAAAAGGTTATTTAGCTTTTTTCCCCCTGTGATCTTATCTTGAGAGACAGTGGGGAAAATTTTGCTTTGGGAGGAGGAAATGTTTTACCTATGTATATTCAGAAATAGTAGCTGGATACTATCCCTATGCTGTTCCATGGGATTCAATTTCAAACCCTTTACTAGGGATTGCATTTGTGGACTCTTCCATGTCACACTGTACAAATGACTGTACAATGCATTAGTTTTAGGAGCTTAACCAAATTCTGACATTCTGACAGATTAAGTAGTCAGATTACAGTGGCAAAAATAAATTGGCCATATGACAAAGGAAGCTAATTTTTAAAATGTATATATGTATTTTTGCATTTTAGAATATGCCCATAGTAATTATTTCTTCCTGTTGTCCCATTTCTCCTTCATATCACTTTGAAAATTAAATTCCAAAGTATCTAGTATTGTATACTTGTGTAATTCATTTGCATATGTTGTATGCAGGCATACAAACAATTCAGTTTTATTGTTCTGGCACAGCTTTAGTGAGACATAAGAGTAAGGATTTATTTCTAAATGTTCAACCTTCACAATAGAGTCTTGAAAGCTTGATTTCCCACATTTTTTTTTGGTCAGAGAGATAGGAGGAGAACCACCAGTAGACGGTGCCTCCCACTCCCATCTCGCTTAACCGGCAGAGAAGGATACCATGGTCAATGGTATCAAAAGCCGCTGAGAGGTCAAGTAGCACCAGGATAGAGGAGTGACCTCTATCCCGGGCTTGCCAGAGATAATCTATCAGAGTGACCAAGGCAGTCTCCGTGCTGAAACCAGGCCTGAAACCAGACTGAAAAGGGTCTAGATAACCAGTATCATCCAGGAACCGCTGTAGCTGCTTGGCCACCACCTTCTCAACAACCTTCCCAATAAAGGGAAGGTTGGAGACTGGTCGATAGTTCTTAAAAATAGATGGGTCCAAGGAAGGCTTCTTGAGTAGGGGCCTAACCACCACCACCTTCAACAGGTGGGGGACTGACCCCTCCCTCAAGGAAGCATTGACCAAAGCTTGGACCCATCCTCGTGTCACCTCCCTGCTGGCCGAGACCAGCCAGGAGGGACACGGATCCAGTATGCAGGTGGCGGCACTCACAGCTCCCATGGCCCTGTCCACTTCTTCAGGGCTCGCAGGCTCAAACTCTTCCCACAAAAATGGACTAAGACCTGCCCCATCACCTCGACTTGCGCTGTCCTGGAGTCCAGGTCTGTCCGAATCTGAGCGATTTTATCCGACAGATACTGAACGAATTCCTCAGCTCTGCCCTGTAAGGGTTCTTCACTACCCTCCACCTTGAGAAGGGAGTGTGTCACCCTAAACAGTGCTGCTGGGCGAGAATCTGCGGACGCAATAAGAGCGGACAAATGCGCATGTTTGGCCGCCTTTATCACCACTAGCTAAGTCCTAATGAAGGCTCTTAACAGTGTTCGGTCAGAGTCAGCTTTACTGGACCTCCAGGGTCGCTCTAGGCGTCTCTTCTGGCGTTTCATCTCCCGGAGCGCCTCAGTGCTCCTTGGTTCAAGGAGCCCTCCGGGATCCACTGCCTCGGAGAGGCCGCAAAGGCGCAATCCGATTGATTGCCCCCGTCGCCGCCTTATACCAGGCCTCGGCGAGGGCATCAGACAGATTGTGTACCAGGGCTTCAGGAAATTCCCCAAGCTCCCTCTGGAACCCATCCGGTCCATCAGGTGCCTGGGGTGGAACCATCTGGTCGGTTCCATCTCCCTGCGGTGGGGGAGCGATGAGCAGAAGTCAAGCCTTAGCAGAGAATGGTCTGACCATGACAAGGGTGAAATGACTATATCCCTTAAAACCAGATCATTTCTCCACTGCCCGGAGAGAAAAACTAAGTCAAGTGTGTGTCCCCCCTCGTGAGTCGGACCGTCAATTACTTAATTCAAGTCCATGGTTGTCATGGAAGCCATGAACTCCTGGGCAGCGTCTGAGGCGGCCCCTAGCGATGGTAAATTGAAGTCCCCCAGACTATAAGCCTGGGGAACTCCAACACCAGGTCAGCCACCACCTCGAGCAAGCCTGGCAGGGCTGAAATGATGCAGCTGGGAGGCAGGTACGTCAACAACAAGCCCACCTGAACCCCGACGTCCAACTTCACAAGGAGGGACTCACACCCGACAATCTCCGGAGCAGGGAGTCTGCATGGGCAGAGGCTTCTGCGGATTACAATTGCCACTCCCCCACCCCTTCCCTGGGCCCGCGGCTGATGCCAGACCAGAAACCCGTCTGGGCATATCTCCGTGAGGGGAACTCCTCCCTCCGGGCCCAGCCAGGTTTCGGTGATACAAGCCAGGTCCGCCCCCTCGTCCAGTATAATATCCTGAACGAGGGGGGCTTTGTTCACAATTGACATGGCGTTGCATAGGAACAGCCTAAGCCTAGGGTCCTACAAGCCCAGGTCACCAGTTCTCACGGAAGAAACCAAAGGGCCAGAACAAGGGATAGCTGTGATGAAGCGATTCCTCATTCCCCGAGAGCGGCCAACCCTCCGGCTCCCGCCATATCTACCTCTCCCTACAACGACCGGGATGCTCCAACACTTTTCCTCCCCAAAGGTCTGCCCCTCCCCCCGCCAGCCTCCAGGACACTCCCCAGGCCTCCCACCTTACACATTCCCGGGAAGAAGAGTTAAGTTGGGGCCCCGCCTGCTTCTGTCTAAGCACTCAGCAGGCGGGGTAGTCCCTCCATCTTCAATTCATCCCCATTCACACCACAATCTAATCAAATTAGACTAATCACACCCTAATCAAATACGCCTCCACTTTTACAAACATCACAAGCATACCTCCCCCCCCCCCCCCAAAGATCCCTTCCAGGGTAAAACACCAAAAAAAATTACAATGTGCAAGGTTAAAAATTACAAGGATATCATAAAATAGGCTATATCCAATTAAGAGCTTATAATTCCTATACAGTGTGGTAGATATTTCTGTTCCGTTCTTGGGGCTACTCTTGGGACTGTTATAATAACAAGAATCAGGAAAGGGACCAAATTGATGAGAATAAGTTAAAACAGGACACATATAATAAGTCCAATGGTCTAATAAATACAGTCTAGATCTCAAGACTGTATCAGTGTCTATGATTGTCAGAATATTAGTCCTGTAGTTCGGGCCAATAAGATGGCCTAGTTCTCTAATCCTTGACCAATGACAGTTACAGGCACAGTACTGATAACATTTGATGGGATTGGCCTGCGCACGGCTCTTCAAAGTCTGCTTCTTCTGTTGACCAATGGCAGCGGCAGTCATAAGCAAAAATGATAGTCTATTCAGTGCAAACAATTTAATTTTCACATTTTAATCAAGCAAATAAGTATAAAAGGATAGTATGCCATTGGCCAGCCTAAGGCATACTACTTATCATTATTTGTTTTCTATTTTTCGTGTGTGTGTGTGTGTGTGTGTGTGTGTCTGTTTTACATCATTTTCTTAATGTAGAATTTACACCTTAGATGTTAGATGACAAATCTATATGAATGAAGCAGTTCTGGCTTTACAGGTAATATTTGACTAACAACTACAATTGGGATTGGGATTTCCATTACTAAACAAGGAGATTCTTAAGTGAGTCATGGCCAATTTTATGATCTTTATTGCTCTCCCTACAGCACTGATGATGTTACCTAGTTTGGGTAATGAAATGTCTGCAAGAAAACCAACAAGCTCGAAGATCACCAAGGATCCCCCATACCTAATTCCCTTAGCTGGTCATCAAATACTTTAATCTTTGGACCCCTTATCATATTTGTTGCTATTTTTAATTTATTTATTACTCTGGGCATCTTACAAGATAATATTGCTCTTCAGCAAGATTTTTGTTATTCTCTGGACTCTTTCTGGAGTCTCGGCATCTTTTTTGTATTGTGGTGACTGTCAGGTTCTAGAAAGCTGCTGGAAAGGAATACTCGACCAGGAAGTAAATCAGACGCATATCATCATGCAAGATTAATTTTTCCAAGGTCCTAGGGACGTGATGGCGAACTTATGGCACGCGTGCTACTGGTGGCACGCGGAGCCATATCGGAGGGCATGCAAGACGTTGCCCTATGTCAGCTCCAGCACACATGCACATGCTGACCAGCTGATTTTCTGCCTTGGGGAAGGCCGTTTCGTCCTCCGGACATTTCAGGGAAGCTTTCTTGAAGCCCCAGAGTGCAAAAACCACCCAATGGGCAAACTGGAAGTTCGGAAAATGCATTTCTGGTTTGCCCGTTGTGCTGTGTTTTTGCACTCCGGAAGGTTCAGGGAAGCATCCTGAAGCTCTGGAGTGCAAAAAACAGCTCAACGGACAAACTGGAAGTGCGTTTTCCCAAACTTCCGGTTTGCCCGGTTTTTTTCACCGTCCCAGGCTTTGGTGAGGCCTGTGCGTATGCACGGGGATGGGGGGATTGTGTGCATGCGCAGGGGCAGTGCAGGGGTATGTGCGCATGCATGGGGGGAGGGAACGGTTGTGGGCATGTGCATGCATGCTAGCACACCCACACACACCCTTTTGGCACGCGAACCAAAAAAGGTTCGCCATCACTGTCCTAGGGAAATTCACTAGCTCCCCACCTCCAAATGTTTCAAATGTATGACAATTTATTGAAACATTTGTTTTAAAAAACTACATTGGGAAAATTTTAACAAGTACCTATTAATAATTTTAATGTTTTTCTATCTGTTTAAAATGTGTGCAGCTTGGAGTTTGATGCTTTAAAAAAATACAAAATTCTGCTTTTGTTTGGTTTTATTATTTCCCTGCTCTTTCTATATATACAGTATGACCCTTTATTTTCCAGGCCTTTTGCAGGCCACATGCACATTTTAAGTTCTAATATCAAATCGTGTGAACATTTTAAGCCTGGATAACAGTTAAATAGTATCTTGGAGTAAAAGGCATGATACATCCGGTATATAAACAACATTCCCAAGCTTCTGACGTCTTTTTGCTCCATAATCAACTTAAAGGCTACAGCAGGTGGCTTGAAGGGAGAAGTTAGTTAATGATTAATAAGGCTTTTACACATCTTTTGCGTCACTTTTCCTTTCCAAATAATTTGCTAACAAGTCACCTAAGGGCTTGAAATCGATCAGGAAAATAACCAAAGGATCCTGTGGTGCAATTGATAGTGATGATTAGAAAACCAGAAGAATCTAGAAAAAGCAAATAAAAAAAGATTTATTATTTACTTAGTTACAGTATTTGTTGAATGATACTGAATGGGTGTGTGTGTGTGTGTGTGTGTGTGTGTGTGTGTGTGTGTATAAATGTGTGTGTGTGTAAATAAATGAATATCATCATTGTGATATTTCTACCAGTGTCTTTCAGAAATTTATTAATTTCAAATATGCATTTGTTCCTATAGCAACAGTCAAGTACCATAATTATAATATCTCAAATATTGAGATTAATTCCACATTATTTTTGTGACTTTAATCTGTTTATGCTCAATTCATTAGTTAAGGTACAAATTCAGGTAGTTCGTACCAAACTGCAAAAAGGGTATTCAAAATACTTAAAATACTTAAATTATTAACTTTGGGTAGAATTCTTTGGCATGAGCGCAGATGCTATTATGAATTTATAATTTGTAATGTTAAAAAGTAGTTAGATAATGAAGCACATTATGACCACTGAAATGCTGAACAAATTAGGTTCACAAAGTACGCCCAGTGTGAAGTCAGTAAAATCATAATTAACCTCCAGTGATATAAACAAATATGGTAATATCAAATGATTATATAAAATAAAATTATATGGCAGTTCAGAATGACTTCAAGGTGGTTGTTTTTTTAATCAGTATTTAGGAAAATATAACTGCAATTTATAACTGGAAGATGCAAATAATCTGCAAAGTCTAATAATGAAAGTCAAGGAATACAGATAGTAGAAAATACCTGTAAAAGAAGAGTGGGGGGTGGGATGGGACTAAGGTTAAATATGAAGAAGACCAAATGAATGAACTTTGGCTTTGGTGCAAACATCTGAGAATACCATGGATAGCCAAGAAAATAAGAAAAAGGATAATCAAGGAAATCAAACCCAAATTTTCATTTGAGGCACAAATTATCACGGTCAAATTATCATACTTCAGTCACGTGTGAAGACTTAGCTCTCTAGAGAAGCCTATAATGCTAGTAAAGGTGGAAAGAGAATAGCCCAACCGTGGGTACATTGCCAGAAGTTCTGAAGGGCCTAGTTTGGACAGTAGGAATTTTTAGTAAAACTATAGATACTTGGAGTTGTAAATATATACATTGGCTATTGGGGGAAATAATTCTTCAAAGAGTCTGTAATCATGACTATTGGGTTTTTCCCCCACTAATGAATTCAGTAGAACTGATCAAGCTTATATGAGAAAGGTTCTGAAGGACAAAGCATGGAACAGATGGGCTTCAGCTTACACTAAGATTATCTTCTACCCACACTCCTGAACACAATACTCTCCAAAAAATTTATGTAGAGAAATCCAGAATATTTTTAAAAAATATTTTTGGATATTGGAACAGAGATTTTGGCAGCACTAAAGTCTTTCTTCCTAAAGAAGAGAATGTGCAGCCATTTTTCTCACTAGCCTATCAGTTTTGTGCAGTGTAAAGTATTGTGGCTTCTCTTTTTGACACACTAACAAGGTTAGTAGAGGCATGATTAATTTTCAGCCTGGGAAGTTGAAGCACAATTGGTGCATCATTTGCATATATTTCCAGCATCTGCTTCTTGTTTTTGTTTTGCTATATACATGGGAGAATATAAAATGCAATGGGAAGTGTTTTGTAGGAAGGGGGTTCAATTTAAAAGTTCAAAATGCACTATAAAGGGGGATAGGAGAGAGTCATCCTTAAGCAAACACTGTTATTTCTATACTTCCAAACATTTATGCAGCACACATTATATTGTCAGATAGAATAATGACAGTGTGATTTGCCGTGCATTCTATTTTTAGATCTTTATCTAAAATTGACATATAACTTGCTATACCTGAAGCCCCAGGTGAGAAGGTTATTGGAGTATAACAAAGTTTTGACGTCAGAAGTGCTATTTATTCCACTGGAAACCATTAGTGATGCATTACCCCTTGGCAGTTGTGTTTTCAAAAATCCAGTTAAATTTTTATGACTGTTTCTGGCCAATTAGAGTTCCTGCTCAATATAGAAAGAAGGAAAACTGGTTTCTATTCAGTTTCAGAAATGTTACATACATGCAGTATGACAAAATAAAAATGGGAATCCCCATGAGCTATAAGTGCTCATAATCAACAGACATAATCCCCATCGAGCAGCTAGGGATAAAGACGAGGACCCTAACTCGCCCCATACGCTTTGAGCAAGTAGATGGGACACTGATAGGCGGAGCCCTTGCTACACTAGCCACCAAACTTGTTAGGCTGGAAATGGGATGTCACCGAGAGCTCATCCGATTTGTAGTAGCCCCCAAGATGACAGAATTGGTCATATTGGGGTTCACTTGGCTAGACAAGTGGGGACCTACTATTGTGGGAAGATGGCTACTGAAAAATAAAGATAGGCATTGGCCCCTTACCGCCAATTCCACCCAATAGCTGCCAGCTGACGATGAGCTCCAGTGGACCCCTTCAGTTGGAAACAGCAGCAGCCACCACAGAAGCGCCCCCAGGCTGTCCTCAGGTCCCCAAAGAGTACTAACGCCTTCAGCGAGGAAGACTGCAACGTCATCCTCCCCCACATACTAGGGAAAGTGCATCCAGTATTCCATTGCACTTTGTTAAAGCCCACATCGAGTTCAAGGTTTAGATCACAGTGAGCAGCACCTCCCAAACAAATTGTAGTACAGGGTGAAACACACTATGAAGTAAAAAAGATCTTAGACTCTTAAGTTACACAGGGGCAGATTACAGTATCTAGTTCATTGGAAAGGATACCTTTTGTCAGAAGCTACCTTGGTTAAAAGTTAGGATGTGAAAGCGGATGCATTAGTGAAAGAATTTCATGATAGATTTCCCAATAAACCAAAGGGTCCTCCTGGGGGATGGAGAGAGGTGCCACATGCTGATTGAATTAATCCCCTGCCTTCCTCTCGTTCCCGGATACGATTTTCAACTGAGGAGGGGTGGCCTGTCAGCCCAGGAAGCCATCTTCTTCATCAGAGCTTCAGGGCTGCCACATTTAGTGGCGGGGAAAACGGGAGGGGGATTACATGGAGTGGTGGAGGATTAGCCATAACAACATTCCTTTTTCTGGAAGTCGAGAGCATTCAGCCTGCATCTGGATGGGGGATGTCTCCAGTTGGGACAGTGAATTGATTGGACCATGTGATGGACTTGTGGGTGAAGGGGATGGAGCTTTGGCTTTCTTTTCGGTGTGGAAAACCCAAAACTCTCAGATTCAGTTTTTCCCAGATGTGTCAATATGACATCTCTAATAAAAGGGAACTTTGAGGAACTTCAAGCCTTGGAGCCTTTTGTTGGGGGTGTTACTTGGAACCCTGACAGCCTGCCTAATATATACTTTTGGTGATGGCTGGTATCATCATTATTAATAAAATCTTGCCAGGTTTGTGTGCCAACCTAGTATAGAAAGTATTGGTGTGTCTAGCTGCCTTTATCTAGGCTCAGAAGCGGATAAGGCCTGGTTAGGGGTATCAAGGGGGATCTTGGGGGAATACCAGGGTGATAGGGTACACTGGAAGTTTAAAAATATTCTGGAAGCAGGCAATGACAAACTATGTCTCTACCAAGGAAAAAGACAAGTGCCTGAAGTTACAAAATATGGGGCATGATTCAATGGGAACTATACTTATCCCTTAGGTTTTCTTAGTTTTTCAAGATAAGTTAATGGAGTCAAAAATGAACAGCACCAGGAAGGAAAGAAATATTGCAAAGATATTTTTATAGAACTACTTCTTAAGCTGAAAAAGATTAGGAGCAAGACAGATACATGTCAATGTCTTCTCCCTCTGGAAAGCAAACATAAATGTTGTTCATACCCTCACCCTTCAAAAAGAAGTCCGATCTTTCTAAATGATATAACTATCATTCCTAATTCGAAACTTGTCTGATGTTGTCTGCCTTTTCCAGGATAACCATCTAATTAAAGACATTTTCAGGGTCTTGATCCTATTGAATAAAGTACTAATTGCAGTTGGTCTGTCAGAAATTGAATTCTAAGTTTTAACCCATCCTAAATTACTGGAAGTAATTGACATAAATTAGATGTTTAAGTCCACATGTTAAGTTGAATGTCCACATGAATTTCCACTTGGAGAGAAGGTTGAACTGTCTCCAGACCTGTCTTCCTTTTTGAAATTTGTTCACAAGTTTCTCTGTTAACCTAACATCTTTTGTACATTATTTGCAGAAAGTTCTGAGTGTTGGCAGACAGCACTAAGTTGCTAATATTAATCTTCAAATTACATTGATAGAATATTTTGATTTTGGAATTACCTGTTGCTGCAATGAGCTGTCAAATGGTAACTGGAAATGTGGAAAGTGAGAAAGAAAGAGTTGTTAACGTTTTTTTCTCATGTTTTTCTGTTCCTTATTTTTACTTGCATTATTTATTATGTTTGCTCCCTTTTATACAGCAATGTATTTTTGAAATAAAAGTAGCATTGGACACTTTTGCATAATACTTCAGTTTTCCCTAGTCTGGAAGATTCTAGAATTCACAAGAATCAAGTGGGCTACAAAATTCTGGAATTACCTCTGGAAATACTTCAGATAATAAGTGATAATAATCACTTATTATAATCAAACACATTGTGGGTGAAAGTTATTGGCTATTTCTAGTAGAAATTTTCTTTGCAAGATTATTTGTTTGCCTGTTCATTCTTAGTTCTAACCTTTTTCTCACCTTCCTTTCCCTTGCCTCCCCTCCCTCTCACGTTTGCCCTTCTCAGATAAGTAGTTGAGAAATGTTTCTATGTAGTCTCATTCAGGAATTGATCTGACAATAATGTCAAGACATGTCATTTATGAGTTGCCTATTGATAGTTAACGCTATGTCAGCTTCTGAAGATTATTTTATTTACCTCTATGATCTTGACAAAATGCCTGCATTAGTTCAAAGAATTGCTACTCATTTGGGACACACATTGTTTCTTTTGATGTTAGAATAACTGGGCAGATGTACAGACTATGTTTTCAATAAAGTAACAGGACTTCAAAGACCTAATAGCACTTTAAATTTACTTTACTTGCCAAGAATACTTTAAAAATCCTTATGTATCTATGAGTTTTGCAACATGCATAATAAATCTTCCCTAGACAATATTCATTTTTATAGTATAGAGCCAATATTATGCCTCATTTTATTTATTCTGCTGTAAAATAAACATTTAATTGGCATAAGTTATGAACTTGTCTTGAATAGTATAAAAGTAATTTGGCCAAAATTGTCATACTTTCCAACCTCTTCTTTTTCCCCAGTGATTTTGTTAATGAATCTTTCCTGTAAAAGTTCACAGGATTCAATATGTTATTGCTTACTTAAAAATGTATAGTTGATGATAGTATAATTAAGAAAGTCATTGAAAATTTGTAATTATAATAGAGTTGGTTTTCTAAATTTTATTTTGTGTTTGCTGGCTATGAAAAAGATGTATAAAAACACTACAATCTCACTTTTGGCTACACTTCTCTGTATACTTCCAAAAAGTTGGTTTTGTTAAAAAAAAAAGAAAGAAAGAAAAGAAAGAGAGAGAATTATTAAAAGCCATTTTGAGACAAAAAAATCAGTTGTGCAAATTCCTAAATAAAACTGCATATATATCTTGCCATCTAACCTTGCTGAACCTGGAAAAATTCTGTTTTGAAAGGTGACACATCAATATGTCATTCAGAAACAAAATTTTCCCAGGATTGTAAAAAAAAACCTTACATGTTAACATTAGAAACACCACAGTGATATTTGCCATAGGTTTTGTTGTTGTTTTATAAATAGCCTGTCAATTATCATCTGTTTAATTATTTGTTCAATTTATGCAGCCTTCCATTCAACCAAGCAGCTAGCAAGGGTTAAAAACATAATAAGAAGAAAACAATACAACAATAAAACACACCTATGTGCCTATAAAATATGGAGAGTATTATTGTTAAATGTAGCTTTACTAGTAACAAATGTATATATTTATCTTTTCCTTTGTGCTCTTATAGGCAACAAATACAGCCTCTACTAGGATCATTTAGTCAAGCAGAAGCCTTATTAACATCTTCTGGAGTACAGCCAGCGACTTTAGATGGTGTTCTTTTGGATGCCGGTTGCTCTTCTTTGCAGTTAGATACACCAGAAAGAGGTTTTTCCTTAAAAAAGGATGGCCCATTGGACATGAGGATGGACGGTGACAGGTATCTATTGATAAAAGTTTTTTTTTTAAAGTAATCAATTTCTCAACAGCAGGCTGAATTTAATTTCCCTTTCAGAGTGCCCTGCTATATCTCTCTGCATAATACAGTATATAATAAATCAGTTTTTATTTCCTTTGACAAAATAATATTCTATGCTGTATTTTCAGGATTTAGTGCCAGGTATTCTTGTTTTTTTTTAATCTCTTCTATTTCCCCCTACTGTCCCTCTCCCCAACAGTTAAATTGTTATAAACGTTAATAAAGATATTGGTTCTAAATCTGTCTTCTAAAATTGAAACAAGTCCTGACTGATTATAATGGATACAATAGAATTAAATAGGGAAAGCCATTTCCTTGTGCACACATCTTGCTGATCTGTCAAATTAGACAATGATTATTTTATTCCAGACTGTTTTATAGGAATCACAATAATCCTGTATTAGGTTTGTTCAATTATTGATGGTATTATCTACTTTAAAATTGCTCAATCTGAATAAATGCTGTTTATCAGTATCAATGTGATAAATATTTTAATTTCTTTGGATTTATGTAGCTCACCGGAAAACTACATGTATGTAATCCTATATATATGTGTGTGATATTTGAATAGTGTCTGCCAAGTATATGCAACAATAAACAGATATGCATTGTTAAAATAGTCCTAGAGACAATGATTCAATAAATTATACAAACAATATAAATATAAATAAATAATAATTAAACTTGCCATGGTGTTCCTGGTGGCTACAGCACGCCAAAAATCTTGAACAGATTGAGAAAATCTGGGCATTGACAATTTTTCTACCTGTCAATTACAAGGGCCACATTGCTTCAATTTACACATACTACACTAATGCATTATGACATTGTAGGGTCTTGGAAGATCTTGATGTAAATGAAGGCCATCTAAAGAATTGAGAGCTGATGTGAACAAGCTGAACAGGAATGCTCCTAGAAACAAAGAATATATATTTAAAAAGCACTGGAAATAATAAAGCACGAAATAATAGCTATAGCCAAGAAAATCAGCAGATACCAAACTAGGATTGTACGCTATATGCAGAACCTCCAAATTTAGTCAAATCAGAAATGTTTTTTACTAATGCATCAATGGAGAGACTGCAATGAACCACCTCACAGTCAACAAAAAAGAAACAGTGCCATAGAACAACCCAAAGAAATGGAACAAGAATGCAGCTTAGATAAAGGAGGTAGATAAGAATAATTTTTAAAAAGCTGAAATGAAAGAACTTCTAATAACAGCAAAAGTGGGGGAGAAAAGGACAAGGAAACTCAAGTATTGTCAGCACCAGGTAAAGATAAACTGCATGGGTTTTACACACACTCTTTGCCAAGCAGTTTAACAATATACTGCAAGGAGGTAAAATTGAAGGTTAGTTAACATCTGGCACCTGATAATCAGAGATCCAACAAAAAGGACAAAACCAAGCAACTACACACTAATTACCTGCTTACCAACTACTTTCAGATTGCTAATTAATGTTGGAGCTGATTGCATGTAGTTGAAAACAAGCTTTTCCCATCTAGGCAGAAAGGAAACTGTCCAAATAGCAGAAGAACAAAAGATCAGTTCCTAATTGACAAAATATTTTTTTTAATTGCAGAAGGAAGACCAATTTGAATGTAGCTTGGATTGATTACAAGAAGATATTTGACTCCCTGCCAGTGATGGGACTATAAATAAAAAGAGTCATTAGAAACATCAGAAAAATCAATAGCACAGTATAAGACACAGTTGTTGGTCAATAGTGATAGACTGGGAGAAGTTAAACATCATAGGAGGAATCTTTCAAGGAGATTCACTGTCCTCACTACTGTTTGTCATTGCATTAATTCCTCTGCCAACAGCACTGAACACATTAGGCTAGGGGTGTCAAACTCAGGGTGTCACATGACATATCGGGACTTTTTTCCTCTTCACTAAACCGGACGTGGCCATGGCCAGCGCGTGACACATCCAATCTAAGCCCATGAGTTTGATAACCCTGCATTAGGCCATGAATATCAAACCTCAAAAGCACATCTGAAATAGAATCACTATTCAGCCCTGTCTATATTTGGATTAGACAAATGTGCTACCCTTACCAATAAATCAAAATGCACTAAGGAAATAACATCAAGAGTCTGGGTGAAGAAGATGGATGGATGGATGGATGGATGGATGGATGGAAGATAGATAGATAGATAGATAAGATTGATAGATTAGATTCATTGATTTATAGATTTACATAGCAGTCCTTCTTTCATCCAATCTTGGGCATATCCCAATCAAAAATTTAAAAACATATAATACCGTGGCATCCTTAAAACTGATAATATCAAGCACACAGTAGTTAAGAGGAAGGTTAGTAGTGAATACATCATGAGAGTGAAGAAGTCCATACTCAGTGGAAGGATTACCATTAAGGCAGCAAACTCCTCAGCGATTACAGTCATTAAGATACACAGGTGGAATAGTGGACTGAACTCAAGCAGTCCTTGAGAGGAAGATGAGGAAAATAATGACAGTGAATCGTGTCCTTCATCCATGCAAAGATGTTGAAAGACACTTATTTATCAAGGGGCATAGTAGGTGAGTGGCGAATGTGGCAGACAGTAAGAAGAAAAAAGGGCATGTGAAGAATACCTGAAGGACAATGAAAAAGAAGCACTGAAGCTAGTACATCATGAAAACTTATTCAATATGAAAGAGACCAAACTGGTCTAAAGAAAGACCAAATACAGAACAGAAAAGAGACATGACAAAGCAAAGTACTACTTGGCCATTATACACAAACACACACACACACACACACACATGCACACACATGCACAAACACAGAGAGAGAGAGAGAGAGAGTTAGCAGGCAAAGCAGATAACAAGACCTGGCAATGGTTGAGGAGGAAAGTTGAAAGAAGAGAGGGGACAGTTCCGCCTGCACAAGTCCAGGGTTTAAGAAAAAAATGCATCTAAGCCAGAACTGAAAAGACAGCGATAGACAGAAAATGTCATCTTTGCAATGAAGCTGGAGAAACAGTTACTACCTAATTAGGTGCTACAAAAAGATTGCACAGAGTGACTATTATAAAGCATGACAAAGTAACAACAATGGTATATTGGAAGATCTGCAAGAAATACCATTTGCCTGCAAGCAAGAACTGGTTGGAGAATAAAATAGAGAAGTAAAATAAAATAAAGAAGCTAATGTGCTTTGGAACTTCAATTCAAACATTCAAACATCTGGCACATAACACCCTAGACTTAACAATTGTCACTAACAAAGACAAAGAAGTCAGGATAGTGGATAAGGCAATATCTGGAGACAGCAAAATAAAAGAGAAAGAGCTGGAAAACATCACAAAATACAAAGATCTCCAAATAGAAGTAGAACAACTGTAGCAAATGAAAGCAAATATAGTACCAAAAGTGATAGGCACCTTAGGTGCCATCCCAAAATATCTGGTGTACAACCTAAGGTGGTATTGACAAAATCACTATAAGTCCATTTCAAAAGGCAGTTTTATTTGAAACAGCTTACATCCTGCAATAATAACTTTAACATCATCAAGCAACATCTGTGCATCCAAGGTCTTCGAAGGGCGTGATAGGTAGATAAAAATGTTAAATATACTCTAAACATCTAGCTGTCTTTGCAATGAACCATAATAATACAGTAATTAGAAGTAGAACAACTATGGCAGAAGAAAGCAAAGATAGTATCAATAGCGATAAGCTTCTTGAGTTCAATACCAAAACATCTGGAGCACCACTTGAACACTATTAACATACTATCAGTTAATTGGAAAAGGCAGCATTACTTGGAACAGCTTACATCCTGCGACAGTATCTTTAACAATTATCCCAGATCCTTGGGAAGGATACGATAGAACGGAGATATCAAACTCGATTTCATCAGGGGCCGCATCAGGGTTGTATTTGACCTCAGGGGACTGAGATGGGCATGACCAGAGTAGGCATGGCCAGCTTGATGTCACTTGTGTTGGGGGCACCTGTGGTGGCCCAAGCATTCTGCCAGCGAAAACAAGCTCCCAAGCTGTTTTCAGCTGCAACGGCTCCTGCAAACCTATGCCTGCAGCAAGGGAGCTTACGAGGGCTGCTTGCGGCACTCCGAAGCTCTGTTTTGGATGGCAGAGGCACTGCAGGCCAGACCTTCACTGTTTCCCAGGTGGACCCACAGGCCAAATCTAAGCACCCC
Source organism: Imantodes cenchoa (assembly GCA_027560375.1). Lineage (NCBI taxonomy): Eukaryota > Metazoa > Chordata > Lepidosauria > Squamata > Dipsadidae > Imantodes > Imantodes cenchoa. Next base: position 1,128 of record JANHGD010007542.1, on the reverse strand, counting down.
GCAGACCGGATCTGGCCCCCGGCCCTTGAGTTTGACACCCCTGTGATAGATGAATAAAAATGCCAAATACAGTCTAAATGTGTGGCTGATTGTGTGATCAATCGTAATACAGTAATAAATTGCCATCTGACTCTTAGCAGAGTATACCATACTCTGGATAATGGGAATTTTTGTTGATAATGACAGTGAACTAGTATATAATGCTAGCAGAATTTTAAACTGTCATTTACTAATGCAGACTTTCAGAAGAAATAAAATTACTAAACAAAAGAGAGACCACTATAAGAATCTTGTAGCAATTCTATATCAACTTGAATGAAGAGAGTTATAACTGAAATGAAAGTGTGATTAAGTTAACACGGGAAAGATTTGAAGCAGCTTTTAGTTGTCTAAATCCCAAATTCATTAGCTAACTGCTGTGATTACAAATTAAAGGTAAATTTAGATAATTGTGGAAACAATTAAACTATATAACATACCACGTCAATCTGTAATTTGGGGAAAAGTTCAGTAAGAAAGGGAAAATACTTAAATTCCTCTAATTTACCTTTTGTCCTTTTGGTCTGCTACTATCTAGAATTAAACATTTCCTAGCTTTTAGTGGCTATGTTGAGAAGATTGCTCTGGACCAGTCTTTGTGGATAATAACATTTCTAAAAATATAATCCGTTTTTTGTTTTTTAAAAACAAACTTTCATGCAGTTGAAATTGACTGAAGTAACTTGAAAATAAAAGCAGTACAAGTAATTTTGAAGGAGTTGTTTACTTCAAAGTTTCCTCCTATAATATGGCTACACGTTAGTCAATTTCAGGTTCGACAGGCTGCAAAATAACCACCCCTGCCATCTGCAGGATCCCCTTTGGGTTTGTGTGGAAACTTTTCATGGAACTTTTGAACCAGTCTATCAGCATTGACTTTCCAGCTTTTTATCCAGGTGGCTTCCAAAATAGGGTATCCTTTCCAATGAATTACTGTATTTTTCGGCGTATAAAACACACCGGCGTATAAGATGCACCTTAGTTTTGGGGGATGAAAAAAAGGGGAAAAAATTCTGCCTCCCAGCAATTTGCCTCCCAGCAAACAGCACAGATGATATACACTGTTTGCTGTGTATTTCTGTGCATGTG
>JANHGD010007540.1:43203-53325 GCA_027560375.1 Imantodes cenchoa | reverse complement strand
GCCAGAGGTGGTATTTGCCAGTTCTCTGAACTACTCAAAGTTTCCGCTACCGGTTCTCCAGAACCTGTCGGAACCTGCTGGATTTCACCCCTGCTCTACACCTTTGCATCATGACCAAAACTGGATGCAGCATTCCAAATGTGGTCTTACCAGTGTAGTGCAAAGCAATATTAATTGTTCACATGATCTTAATCCTTAATCAAATTGGTCTTGAGAAGCTAATAACAATCTTCAACTGACTTTCCTAGCTCTCCGCCACAGGATAGGACCCGAGATGGAATCGCTTCTACAATATCCTTCTAAATCCTGATCAAGATGGGATACAAAGACTGAGCTTGCTTCCCATAATACTCTCTGGAGTCTCTGCATTGACATCTGCAAGATTAATTGTACAGTTTTGCTGTACGAATAGCTCAAAATGTTACCCACTTCTTTCCGTGAGTCTCTAAAAACCGTTTCAAACTTGGGCAGAGTCCTGCCATAGTTAGAGTGTCAAGATCTTTACACCGGTCTGCTAAGAATTATCACATAATTCCTACCACCCCCCCAAATCATGAATGGATTTACACTGTTACCAATTAATGATTGCAAATTGTTATATTTGACTAGCAGAAAGAAAGAAAAACAAGTCTAATATGTTGACAAAAGAACTGTTACAAAGATTCAGACTCCCCTTGGTGTAATTCTCCCCATGTTAGCTCATGTTCCGACGGTAACATTTCTACAGAAGTGGTCAATTATTTTGCGTTTAACATTTTTATTGAGTTATAAAGTATCATAAAATACAGAAGTAAATAGAAAAGCAGTGGGGGGAGGGGAAAGAGAAGTGAGGAAAGATAGGGGGGAAGAAACATTGACTTCCGACTCTGTCTATTATAGTAAAATAAGGCATTAACATTAAATCACAATTTTTTACTTTTTCATAATAGTATGAACAAGCCATTTCTATAAAGATCTATCAGCCTAATGGGTAAAACCCAAAGTCAGAATTTCATTCTTCTCCACATCAAGCACAAAGTTCAGAAGAGGCCTCCACGTGGAAACAAAAGTACTAATGTTCTTTTCTTTAATCAAAGTGGTCAGTTTTGCCATTTCAGCCAACTCCATCAGCTTCTGCAACCATCCGTCCATAGTAGGGATCAAAGTGCCCTTCCATTTTTGTGAATACAATAGTCTTGCTGCTGTCAACATATATAATAACAAAGTTCCAAATTTTTTCTCCAGTTCTTTTTTCCATTCAGCCCAAAAAAGAAAAGTTCTGGTTTCATTTTTATCTCAATTTTCAATTTTTTTCTATATTAAAATATGAATCATACTCCTTTTTTTTTTTTGCTTTATCACATGTCTACCATAGATGATTTAAAAATTCCCTCTACTTTTACACTTCCAACATTCATTTGACATACCTTTATACATCTGAGATTTATTTTATTTTTATTATTAATCAATTTATATACCGCCCTTCTCCTTGCGGACTCAGGGCGGTGTACAGGCTTTAAAAGTCATAAAACAGTAATACAATAACAGACAATTTAAAATTAATTAAATATGACGGAAACCCAATAAATATTATAATTTTAAAATGGTCCCTTAAAACTAAGGGACCATTAACCACTAACACCAGATAACGTATCTGGTGTTAAATACCAATGATACATAGAAGTCATCAACCAATGCACAGAGACGTAGCCTCAAGAGATCTTAAAAAATGAACAAATTTTATCATCAAAAGCTTTGTGGCCCATCTCATCAGACACCAGAATTCAATTATCAAATGCAGAACGGAGATAATGGAGAAGAAAGAGATGGAGTGATAGAGGAAGTAAGAGGCTTTCCCATCATGCACACTGGACTTCAATTACCATAATCCTATACACCAATGCACAAAGTACTACACACCGACACACAAAGTACTATACACCAATGCGCAAAATATGAGGAAAAACAGAATAAAAGTTGCCAACGAGTGTGAGGGTTACTGAAATGGCTGTTGGTCATAAGTCACTTTTTTCAATGCTGTGTAACTTCGAACGATCACTAAATGGACGGTTGTATATGAGGACTCCCCACATTAGAAAATAGTAATGAACATGTAGGATTTCGTTGCTTCTTTAAAAAAATTCTTGACTAAGCTCTCACACTGCAAGTGTACAAACACTGTGAAACTGATTGTTCATTTTTACTTCCTTTAACCTTTGACTTCTTAGGCCTAGGTGCTACAGGTGCTACATAGCTGGTTTTTTTTTTAATTTATTTTATTCAAAGGAAGTTAATATACAAAATGCCAAAATATTTTTAAATGGTCAATTATAAAAACAACAACAAAGAAGACATTAAAAAGTGCCTTTAAAAAAATAATAATAAAAGACTAACACATACACACATAAACATCCTTCCTGGCTAAATGCTGATTAATATAATACAGCAATGTTAGGCTTATTTTTTTAAGGAAACTGCTCACAAATATAACTTGGCATCTAAACAGGTGCTCCAGATGTTTGGCCTGACATTAAAAAGATGGCTATCTTAAAGGCAGAGGAATTCACAAGTCAGGTTGATATTTAGTATGACAAAATGCTTCATTGTAAAACTCCTTATTTATTTGCCTTTGTTACTATTCATGGATCTTCATATAGCCTATGTAGCACCTGCAAAGATTAAGTGTTTTGCTTAGCATTTCATTTAAACGAAATTCTTCTGCTTCAATTATGAAATGTTTTTACATAATTCATCAACTTAAGTTTCCCTGAACATATAATCACTTCTCCAAAATGCCTGTTCCTAACTCTGTTGTGAATTTAGGCAGACTGTGCTGGTAGGTTTACATTCTTCAGCAATTCTTTTGTATGCTACGGCAACTTCTGTTAAGGTGGACATGAAGCTACCACTACTGGTAGCAACTTTCTTCGAGTATGAATTAAAGAATGAGTGGAAGCCTTCTGCCAATGGCTGATGAGGGCCAGCGGGTATCTTCTTGTGAAGTCCTTGAGCAGGAAGCATGAATGATAAGAAGGCAGACAGATGACATAGAAAGTAGATAAATGGAAGGTAGATAAATGTCAAGGTTCAGAAAGACATACTAACATTCAAGGCAATGGAGCTGAATGGGATGATAACAACAGACACCTAGGTTTACAAGAGGTCAGTTGAGGAACATAGCAAGGTTCTCCTAACCATGATGCACCCCTGATTTCTCAGATAGGGGACAGTATTTTCAAAGCCATATTTCTACATGATGAATTTAGCTCTGGAAACCGGGCCTCAGGTTTCATGGACTGAAGAAGACAACCAATTATAAATTAGAGGGGAAGATCGGCTTTGTCCAGTACCTGGAATACAAGAATATCTTCTCAGGCTAGGTGGCAAAAGAGACAGCGGAGGTCTTCGAAAGCCAACCAACTTGAGAAAAAGTAACTGTAGCCAGGAAATTGAGAGACCGTTTGGTGTAGTAGAGCACGGGAGTCCAACCTTGGCAGCTATAAGACCTGTGGACCACTTCCAAGAAATCTTTCCATCAAAACTGCAGGGATTAGTTAACACAGATTCAAAGTCACAAACAACAGTTGTTCCCAGTTTGGCCCGATAGCTTCTTATTCTAAGAACCGATAGCCCTGATGGCAGAAAGCTCTGGCCACCCACCCGGGACATTTCTGCGCATGCACAGAAGCGGGGAGCGCATGCACGAACAGGTAGTAAAGTGTTTTAGAACCTACTACTGGTACAGGCAGTCCTTGACTTAGGACCAGAACTGAGCTCGGAATTTCTGCTCGTAAATGAAACATTTGTTAAGCGAGTTTTGCCCCATTTTATGAGCTATCCTGCCACAATTGTTAAGTGAAACGCTGAAGTTGGTAAGTTAGTAACACGGTCGTTAAGTGAATCTTTACTTGTCAGAAGGTCGCAAAAGGGGATCATGTGGCCTTGGGAAACAGCGACAGTTACAAGTATCAACCAGTTGCCAAGCATCTGAATTTTGGTCACATCATTGGGAAGCTACAAAGGTCATAAGCATGCAAAACGGTCATAAGTCCCTTTATTCAGTAGCGCTGTAACTCTGAACAGTCACTAAACGAACTGTTGTAAGTCCAGGACTTACCTGGAGTATACAGTATCTCTCCCTCAGTGAAAAGCTCCATGCTCTTTCAGTGCTTCATTATAAGCTCTGATTAAATACAAATTAAGAGGGGACATTAGCAATTGCACACTGACCAGTCAAAAAACTTGCTAAGTGATTTTAGTCAGCTATTAGAGCTTGCAACATTGTTAAGACAAGGTACCAACAAATTGCTGTGTAAAACAGCCACCTTCACAAGCTAATTTTCTTTTAACTGCTGTTGTTGCAAAGTGTAAATCATGGAATAGAAATAGGCTCACCCAGGCATTCCTAGTTAAAAGTAGAACAGAACGGAGCAGTAAGTTCGCAATATTGACTTTATTCAAGCATTCATTCGCAATATTCACTTTCTTCGAGCAATCATGTGCAATATTCACTTTCTTCGAGCATTCATTCGCAATATTCATTTTATTCGAGCATTCATTTGCAGTATTTACTTTATTCGAGCAGCCATTCGCAATATCCACTTTATTCAAGCAGTCATTCGCAATATTCACTTTCTTCGAGCAGCCATTCGCAATATTCACTTTCTTCGAGCAGTCATTTGCAATATTCATTTTATTCGAGCATTCATTCGCAATATTCACTTTGAGTAGTCATTCGCAATATTCACTTTATTTGAGCATTCATTTGCAATATTCACTTTCTTCGAACAGTCGTTTGCAATATTCACTTTCTTCGAACAGTCGTTTGTAATATTCACTTTCTTCGAGCAATCATTCGCAGTATTTACTTTATTCCCTTTACTTTGTTTTAAAACTATTCTATTGTGAAATAAAGCCAATACAGGGAGCCCTCCACTTACAATTCATTCAGTGATTGTTCGAAGTTACAACGGCACTGGAAAAAGTGACCAAGGACTGTTTTTCAGACTTACGACCGTTGCAGCTTCCCCGTGGTCACATGATTAAAATTCAGACACTTGGCAACCGACTCGTATTTATGATGGCTGCTGTGTCCCGGGGTCATGTGATCCTCTTTTGCGACCTTCTGACAAGCCAAGTCCATGGGTACGCTGGATTTGCTTAAAAACCGTGTTATTAACTTAACAACTGAAGGGCTTTGCTTAACCAGAGCAGTCATAAAATGAGGCAAAGCTCAGTGAACAACTGTCTTGCTTAGCAATGGAACTTTGGGGGCTCAATTGTGGTTGTAAGCCGAAGATTACCTGTATAACAATGAAGCTTTTCCCCGAAGAAGATGATCTTCCAAAAATGCTACTGAATGTTATAGGGTTGACTTTTTAATTCAGCCAAGTGCAGGGACTGATCAAAGGTCTTCTTAAATCAATGTTGCGCAACTTTCTGAAATTCAGCTGGCTTTTATTCAGCTTTAGAAACCCAGGATCCTCTACCTATTCTACAGCTACACTACTAAGCCATTCACAGATCACAATAACTAGAAACAAAACAGAGAAATTCGACATTTTCACACACGTAAGACAGGCCCAGAGTTGCTATGTGCCATGCTATCAAATGTCTGCTATTCTATTATTTTTGAACAATTTTTTGAAAAATCTCTCTACATACACACATACGGTATCTGTCTGTCTGTCTATCTCTCTCTCATCTATCTCTGTCTGTCTATCTATCCATCTATCTTTTACATCTATCTATCTCTTTTCTGTCTCTCTCAAATATCATCTATCTATCTATCTATCTATCTATCTATCTATCTATCTATCATCTATAATCTCTATCATCTATATTCTATCTGTCTTTCTATCTTTCTATCCATCCCTCAATCTATCTTCTATATCTATCATATTTTTCTCTCTATCGAATTATCTATCTATTTATCTATCCATCCATGTATCTATCTTCTATATCTATCATCTGTTTTTCTGTCTCTCTCATCTATCAAATATCTATCTATCTATCTATCTATCTATCTATCTATCTATCTATCTATCTATCTATCTATCTTCCTTCCTTCCTTCCTTCCTTCCTTCCTTCCTTCCTTCCTTCCTTCCTTCCTATTTGTTTCCCCCCTCCCCCAAATTATATTTTATTTTACTGATGGAAAAGCTTATTCTGGCCTTTATTAATCTTACTATAGGCAATGATTAATATATCATTTTATAGGTATATTGTGATAACACCAATCTTCAGACCTTCAGCTGTGGTAGAACTACTGTTCCCAGAAGCTTTTACCAATGTGGCCAATGCTGTGGGACTCTGGGACTTTTAGTTCAGCTGCATAGTTTTCTTATTCCTGCTAAACTGCCTTTTCTCAGGTATCTTTGGCTTTTCATTGATTCCAAGGAAAGGCCATGTGTTTTGTAGGGATGGATTTTAACTGTGTGTGTTATGTGTGTTCCCTCCTTCCCAATCCCAAGAGTTCTGCTCGCATGAATGGCTCCATAGAAACTGTTCTCAGCAATTAATTTGTCATTTTGTTGTCAAATTTCATCAATATTATTCTTGGAAGATTCTGGGGCCTGCATAAAAGTGATCCCATCTAGAAGGATTACAGAGACATTTGAGTAGTGGCTGTGAAGAAGGGAGAGAGAGCAAGATAAGTAAGCTGCTTCAGGAAGACACCTGTTGTGCAACATCACAATAGTAGCTCTAACAGATCAGAGTGTGGCATTTCCCCCCTTTCTTTCTGTGTTCCAGGTAGCCCTCAACTTATGGCCAACAATCGAGCCCAAAATTTATGTTGCTAAGTGAGAAATGTTGTTAGGTGAATTTTGTCCCATTTTACGACTTTTCTTGTCACATTTGTTAAGTGAATCACTGCAGTTGTTCAATGAGTAACAGAGCTATCAAGCGAATCTTGTTTCCCCCTTGACAGCTTGTCAGAAAGTTGCAAAAGGAACCCTTCGACGCTGCCACCGTCACAAAGGTGAGTCAGTTGTCAAGCGTCCAAATGTAAATCACGTGACCATGAGGGAGCCACAATGGTCATACGTGTGAAAAATGGTCACAAGTCGCTTTTTTCAATGCCGTTGTAACTTCAAACGGTCACTAAGTGAACTGATGTAAGTCAAGTCATTTGCCTGCAAATATCCAGACACCCATTAAGGTCTAGCATTTTCTATCTAGATCTTGTGGCTGCTATTTAGTGGTTGTGTTGATACTTGCTGACATGATATGCCTAGTGTATGGAAGATGATAAGCCGATACCAAGACTTAAGTCTTAAGCAGCAATTCTGTTGCAAACAGCAGCTGTCAGTCTTTCTCAGCCCTGTGCTTTCCAGATGTGTTGGGCAGCAACTGGCACTCCTTGTTGGCTGGGTCATGAGATGGAAATGAGGTCACACATTTGGAGGACTTACAGCTGAGGTAGTTGCTCAGATCAGTCTGCGGAGTGGCCCTGGTCCCACTCCAAGGCTGTCAGGCTGCCATCTGCCCTGGGTGATAATAGCATAACCTGACAATTTAACTGTACATTTGGCACTTGGAGGGGCACTGAGACATCTACCACCATTGCCAGCATCCCGCTTTCCACCTGGTATTCCTGTCCACCGGGGTCTTGTTGCAAGAAGCCAATCATGCTTCATTACATCGTGGGTGCATGCATCAGAAGAAGAAGAACTGGAAGCCCAGATAGTGGTATGCATCCAATGCCTGAAGGATCTGTAGACAGGAGGACAGGAAGGTCTGACTTAGTGCATGGATTTAATGAAACAAGGAGCCTTCACTGCTCACAAACTATGCTTGCTATCAGCTCCTGTAATCTTCATAATGGCAAAATGTTGCCAGACTGGAAGAAGATAAACTGGGTGGAAGGTGAAGTAAGGGAGAAACAACATGGACCAGAACTGATGGGGGCTTCTACAAAAATCCCCCCCCCCAGGTTCCCTATGCAGGGGTGGGTTCCACTACCTTCACCACTGATTCACATCGCAATGTTTCGCACCTGCCTGCTCCGCCAGCAGGCACGTGCACATCCCCTTGTGCAATTTCACTTCTGCGGATGCTCAGAAGCTGAATTCAGCCCGAAACACAGCTGAGGAGCTGATCAGTTGTGCTTCGGGTGAAGAAATAAAGGTCAGTATTAACCTGAGGGCGGGCGGGTTTTTTTCCAAGCAGAGGATGAGGAGAAGCCATCCAAACACAGAAAAATTTGCCGAAAATTCTGGAAAAAAAAAGATGGCGGCGCACATGGACAGAACTGGATCCATGACACCATCGTCACATCACCAGCAGGTTGCTAACAGTTGGACCGATCTGGTTCGAATCGGGAGGAACCCACCCCTGTATGGGAGAGACAATTATGTAGCAACTCAGAATATTGCTGACTATTTCATTCTATGCCCCTTCCCTTTTTTTCTTGTCATGTCATCCAAGCTGGAATGTGCAACTTCGCACTAACACAGGAAGGCCAGACTGGCCCTTCCTGCTTTCCTCATCACTAGAACTGCAGGGGCCTTTCAGCCATTCCTGAATGCAGAAAGAGACAATGTGGTAGCCTCCAACCTGCCAATTTACTGTCAATGTACGTATTTTTTAGCTAGTTCACCCTCAGGCACCTTCAGCTCTTCAGAGCTGTTGGTCCACTGGGTATCTTCCAATCTGGCAACATTACCAGTTTTGGCTACAGTGGCTGACATAGCCCACCATCAAGTGGCTGGTTATTGCACTAATCAATTGCTCCAGGGATGCTGTAGTTGCTATTTTCTCAGCTGTTCCACAGATTCCTTTTCTTTTCACTTTTTCATTTTCATTCAGCTAAAGCAAGGGTGTCAAACTCAAGACCCAGGGGCTGGATCCGGCCTGCAGGGTGCTTAGATGCGGCCTGTGGAGGCCACCCTGGAAACAGTGAAGAACTGGCCCATGGTGCCTCTGCCAGTGAAAATGGAGCTTGGGCGGGCTGCACTCCTGCAGCTCTCAGCCAGCGAAAACAGAAACTCCATTTTCGCTGGCAGAGGGCTACAGGAGGATGTCGCGGCCGAAAATGGAGCCTTGACAAGTGACGTCGAGCTGGCCACACCCACTCTGGGCACGCCCCCCTGGTCCCCCAGGTCAAACACAACCCTGTTGTGGCCCTCAATGAAATTAAGTTTGATACCCCTGGGCTAACTGTTGATGACCCATAAAACCCATGGAATTCAGCAAGGTCTTCTGGTCACCAAGTTTTCCTCACCTCTTCTGCCAGCACAGCTTCATTCATCTCCCAATAAGTATTATTTTCATTTCAATCCAGGCTGGAAGTAGCACACACTCTTTCCCATTCCTCTCCTTGTCCTTTTAAAAAACCTTTACTTATTTATTTCTTATTAATTTTAAAAGACCAACCATTTTCCCAAAAATTCTAGGCAGCATAAAGTTACAATGTAGGCATACTGAAATAAAAGTGCAAAATTTTAATTAAATTAAATTAAATTAAATAAGTTTTAATCTTTAGCTTTTATGTAAACCTTCACTTCGTCATGACTGCAAAATTTTTATGATAAAAAAAACAACAATTCTTTTGCTGTAATTGTTATTACAATAAAGCCGTAATGTCACAATAAGAATGAAAATGTCCACATTAAGGTCAAATGAGAGAATGTCGGAAGGGACATTGAAGGCATCTTTGTTTGCAAACATCTGGGAAAGCAAAGTGAATTCTGTGAATTAAAAACACTTTGGGCCAGTCTCCCTCTCTCAGCCCTATCCACCTTATGGGGTTGTTGTTGTGGGGAAAATAAAAGGAGGAAAGTGTGTTGGATATGTTCACCACCTCGAGTTATTTTTAAAACTGATAAAGGTGGGATACAAACAAAGAAACAAACATACAAACACATAAATAAACAAATATTGACTTGAACCAGGAGCACCATTTTAAAGAAAGAAAGAAGGGTGTAACCCTCTGAACTTTTGTTTTTGCTGGATAAATAAAGCTGAGTAAACCAAAAAGAAGCAACAGAGGGGGTAAAGCCCCTGGATTTTTCCTTCGAAATTTGGTTGGATTGTAAAAATGATAACAAGTGGAAATAAAGACATGGAATGGATTCATCAGGATATTAAGGACATTATAAATAAGCAGCGTATGGGAATGAAGGAAATACTTGAAGATAT
>JANHGD010007539.1:0-10722 GCA_027560375.1 Imantodes cenchoa | reverse complement strand
TTTTTGGTTGCCTCCCCCATATTTCTTTCAACTCTCTCATTTCTATTCTTAAATCCATTATTTTGCTATACTCTCTGGCTTTCTCTCCTCTCTCCCCCCGCCCTTTATTGTTTTATTTTTCTTTCATCCTTTCTAGCTTTATCTTCTTTTTCCTTTCTGGCTTTTTTCTCCTCCCATATCTTTTCCATGCCATCTAAGAACTTCCCCTTCTGTTCTAATCCCTTTTTCACCCTCCAAATGCTTGTTGAAAGAAAGAAAAATAGCTGTATAGTGATACAACAAATATATATTCATTGAATGAATGTATATTCACAGAAAGAACTAGTAAGGGACCAATGGGAAAGAGGATATAAAAGAGGACATAAAACAGGAATATAAAAGCATTGTGAACTAGCATCTAAAACTCTTGATCCAATAAGGAAGTAGAGACCCTTATCCTCTTGAAAAGTTTCATACATTCTCCAGACTTGTTAAAAGGATAAAGTACTGGAAGACACTGGATTACTGAAATAATAAATTGATGCATGGGCATGGTGGATACAAGGATGATCTGTAAGTAAGAAAGGTTTAGAAAGATATAACAGATTGTCTTGCTGTTGACAATTCTTACCTCTCTAATATTCCTTATGTGACATCAGAAAGGCTTAATTTTGTCAATAGAAAGCTTTGCCAAAATTGGAGTTTCACAGTAGCTGAAATATGTCGAGGGAGATTTGCCTGAAAAGAGGACATATAGGAATCCATTAATCCCATTCTTTAATTTTCATGCAACTGACAAAGTGGCCATTTGCCAGCTTGTCTATACGGCTCCTTGTCATATTACCCAATGTGGACACCATATCAGAATGCAGCTGTGCAACCAAGATCAGCACCCTTGGAATTCAGATCCTTACCAAATTCAGATCCTTACCATATTCATATTTTTTTTACAGGCCTTTGCTAACAATCCTCTAGACAAGTGAAGGCGAACCTTGGTCGTGCAGAAACGTGGCATGTGTGCGTGCTCCTCGGGCCACACTCCGGAAAAGCTGAACTCTTCTGGGTTCTAGCAATCAGCTGGCTGGCACGCAGGCGCAGGCCGGGTTTTGGCACTGCTGCACATGTGAAGGGATTGCACTCCGAAAAAGCCAAACGTCTGGATTCTGGCACGCATGCACACCCAAAAATCAGCTGGCCGGTGCACATGCACACACCAGTTTTCAGCACTGCCCTGCACACAAACAAGAGCTGATCATCAAGCATGCATGTGCGCCAGAAACCCGGAAGACAAACAGGCAAGACCGCGTGTGCCAGGAGACATGGCTTTGGGTGCCACTTTGGGCACATGTGTCATAGGTTCGCCATCACGGCTCTTGACATTTGATTGTCAGCGTTCTGTGCTGGCACAGAAGATTAAAGTAATTGTTAAGTACTTAGAGGCCACATAATAATTAAAAACTAACATATTTGTTTAGGACACTCCTTAATATAATTGTTGTATAATGAAATTTACTAAAAGTAGCATAATTTACAATAATCACTGAATGTCTGACTATAATGGAAACAGTTAATACGTTAATATATCAAAATATTTGTGCATAAGAAAGATAAACGAAAATGAAGTGTGTTTACTCCAATTGCCCTTAACATTTCCCACTGAGAAAATAATTTGTAGGATCATTTCCCATTTGTGTTTTTGTCTTTCATAACTAGTTAGGGAAAGGATGAAAGGTTTTAAACTAAACACTGACTTTGTTTAATTACAGGTTTGTCCACAGAGTATAGTCAAAAAAGTTGTGTTGGCGGTTTACATGACAATTTTTGATTACACTGTTGTGTAATCTTGATATTTTGACACCTCTGTGGAAACTCCTGCTTCATTATTTAGATTTACAATCTAATCTCATGCACTTTACTTCCAAGTAAATATATTTTGTCTGCCTGTGTATGTTTACTTGTTGCTATATTTAAAACAAAATGAAAAGGAAATATCTCTACCACAGATATTTGTTCCTGTGGTGGATAATTCATAATATAGGTTATCCCACAGACAACGTCTGTATATTTGCTCTTTCTATAATTTTAAGATTTGAATATCTAGAAATCTGTACTACTGATAATGTACCATTTCAAAAATTTATGTAATTAAATACTTACTTAGGCTAGTTTGGAAAACATATCCTCTTACATTAGTTATGCCCAGGAGTGATGGAAGAAAGAAATTAAAGTTCAGTGATGCTCTTATAAAGATAGCAGCTTGGGTAAACTGGTGTCCTTTTGGCAGTTCTGTCTCATTCAGCCTTGTAACAAAAGACTAATTCGCACTTTAAAAAGTAGCGTAAACAATAACTTTCAGCTGTTGCTTGCTTGGCGTAAATAATGAAAGCATCCCCCAGATAAGTGCCTTACTAAGGTCAGCTTGCCAATTCCAGTGGCTAAATTACAGGCTGTCTCTATTACACACAGTTCATAGTCAAGAAAGCAGGCCTTGGGAAAAAGAGTTGTTTTATTCTCCCAAGTCTTGGGGCTTTTATTCTGGGGTAGAGGTCTTCAAACTTGGCAACTTTAAGACTTGTGGACTTACAACTCTCATAGCTGGCTGGAGAATTCTGAAGGTTGAAGTCCATAAGTCTTAAGGTTGCCAAGTTTGAGGACCCCTGTTCTGGGGTATTAGAATCCTTTGAGTTTCGTCAATGGCAACTAGATCCTGGATATGAACAACCATCTAATGAGGGTGACCTGAGCATTTTCAAAGTATATGAAGTATCATTGATGATTTTTGATTTCCAGATAGCAAAGATTCTGGAGAACTCAGCACCCTTCTCTCTGGTGACCTTTTCCCACTTGACAAACAATTTTTTAATCCTGCCTTTGACAGGGAGGGTGAGGGTGCACCCTTCCACCAACCTAGTTGTACATGTCTACAAGGATGCACATTTGATGAGGAAAACTTTCACCAGGAATAATGTATCGGAAAATCAACTTCTTGTTAGACCTATCGTTCTTTTTTTAAATGTTTTGCAGACAATATAAGGGCGTTCTTAGAATGCCTTGAGAACCCCACCGCTTTGGTGGGGTTCTCATTGTAATTTTCCTTGCTGTAATTTTTTTCTCCATTGGTTTTAGCTGTTGGAATCAAAGGCCCAGGAAACAATTACATTGCAATTCGGGAGGGGGAGGGCATTGCAAGGAGCAATAAAAAAGTCAAAATGGCAGTGTGTGATTGAAGACCCCTTCTTTACATTCAGTGTAGAGACAACACACATTTAAAAGGATTGGAAGTTAATCTTGAATTTGCATCTGCCATCTTAATTTTTGATCCATGTAATGTAATGATTCTTGGGATCTGATTGATCTTAGTTAATTGATTAATTTTAGTGCCATAATTAAGAAGTATGCTTCTGATTAATTGGCTTCCAGTTTATTTTTGTGACTTTGACTCAGGAATGACAAGTCTATGCAATATTTAGGAAGTGGTTGGCCATTATCCTCTTCTTACATCTAAAAGAAAGTGACTGCCCAAAGTCTCCCAGATGACTACATACATAAGGCAGAGCTAGAATTCATGATCTCCCTCTTTTTCTAGCCACCTACACCAGCCCTGAAAAATGTGTAGATATAGAACCACAGAAACATTTGGATAGTTTAAATCTATGTGCTATATTTCTATGGTATAAAACTCAACATGTACTGTACTGGAATTAGATCTCACACAGTAGTCATACAAGACCAGCGGTGGAAGTTACTGACTGCATGCTCCTTGAATGTTTAAATTATGGCAAAAGTACATTTACAGACTGAACGATATTTAGGCACATCTGATGACTCCTGCAGATATTTGTTGTTTTAAAACTATGCATATATCAAAATGTTTTAGCTAAAAATGCACTATAAGTTTAGTGTGCAACAGATAATCTTTTCTCTTTTTATATCACAGGGAGTCTAGTTTCATAGATTTTCATTTTCTAATGCTTAATGATGAAACACTGTAGCTGGTTTTCCCTATTAATTTTAACCATATCAACTTAAGGGACCATTGACTGCAATGCACTAAAGAGATTCACAATTTGGACTAGCAAAAATATTTGGAGCCACTAAAGTCTGCAAGTATGAAAGGCCAACAAAACACCTAGCCAAGGTAGAGGTGTAGGGAAATTGAAGGGTTTGCTCTGTTTTTCTCTCTTAGATTTAGGTCTTATACTTCAATCTTCATCCACATTTCATCTCAAATTAAAGGAATTATAGGTTTTTCAAAAACGTAATTGAAGGATGTTCTGATGCTATAAGAGATTGCTGTATTACAGGTTTCTTGCAGTGCAAGAAAGAAATGCTAGATAGTAGAGAGCAGAGAGCTTTGCTCAGTCGAAAGAATGCATGGGAAAAAACATACTCAAATTAGAAATATAACTTTTGTAGAAAAGAGTTCCTGAGGTTGGTGCTGGGATAAAAAATGAAAGTAGAGTTCATTTATGAACTAATAGAAAAGATTGAGTTATTTAAGTATGTCTACAGTTAAGGCCCTGGTAATGTGTTTTTTCCCATTTATCAGGTAGTGGATCAAACTGCAGCCTATAAACTGACAGTTTTTTGAGAAAAAACTAGAATTCAGATAAGTATACTTTTAAATTACATTCCAAAGTACTGAACAAGTACATTTACGATGAACCTTGAATAGGTTCATAGAATAGACTATGTCTGCACTGTTGCAAAAAAAGTGATTATCAGCCTTTGAACTTGTTCTTCATCACCCAAGAGGCAAGATGGGGCAATATACTTCTGTATGGGCTAGGTTTAATTTGTTGTTATTTTATTTTAAAAAAATAAACTGTAGTAATTTGTATCATCTACATCAGAGGTGGGTTCCTGCCAGTTCAGACCGGTTCTGTAGAACCGGTAGTGGGAATTTTCCCCCACTCGCCAAACTGGCAGTGATGGCCAGCTGGCCACGCCCCTGAACCGACTCTCTCGGAAGTGCCGTAGGCACCACCATCTTGTTTTTTGGTTCTGCGCATGCACAGAAGCTGTTTTTTGGTTATGAGCACGTGCAGAAGCTGAGTTTTCAGCACTGCACAAGAGCGCGCGCATGCCCATCCTGCACGGGAGGAAGTGAACCAGCAGTGAGATAAGTCAGAACCCACCCCTGATCTACATATACTCATATGGTCTTAATATGTATTTTTCCCATTAACACCTAACTGCTATATGGAAGTTAGAGGAGTAGAGTGGACAAGATATAAGAAATTAAGAGTCCTGATTTTTGTCTATTTTCTTATGTGTTCAGAACAACACTTGAGTGGCCATATGCTCTACTTTTTCCAGAATATTCTAAAGAATACTTTTAGGCTATTTGTTATAGTGACATGAGCTTCCATTGGCAATGTCTATGCCTTAAAATTTGATGTGTAGCATAGCAAAACCAGTTTTAACAAGGAGAAAAGGCCCAAAAAATCACTGAAAAAGAGAAAACTTTTTTGTGCAATGGTAACTATGTGACACTGGGCCTATTAAAGCACATAGGTTAACCCTTAACCCTCGTTCAAAGGAAAGGAGGTGTTTCCTCAAAGCATTTTGCCAATCTCAGGCCTAACAGGGTTTTGTTAAAAATTTCCCATGCAAGTATTAAGGCAGCCTCACCCTTTTTAACTTTAGATCTGAGGATATCTCAGCCTGTAATATAATGTCTTCAGGCTATAGTGTGTAGTCTATATTCCCAAGAGAGATGACTTGTCTGTTACAGTAACTTTTTTACTGTTTTTCACAAGGTGAATTCTTCTAAAATATAACCAGCAATTTGTACTGGGCATGCATTTTTCTTTTGCAGCTGGGCCAATTATAACAATGCTTATTAGAATGCTTAACGGCAACATGGTTTGGCCACAGGCCCACGCACCTGTTACCTGACATTCAACACACTTTAAAGAAAATTAAAGAAATATTTTTCTACTATTTGTAGAAAAATAGTCCTCATCTCTAATTTGTAGGTGGCCTTAGAGGTCAGGTTTTAAATTTTCACCACATTTATATCTGTGCTTTGCATCCTTCAGCAATATTCACATATATATTTAGTTGTGTTAGGAAGAGAATGCCATTATAATATTAGTTATTTAAGTGTGAATGAATTAATTACTTAAACGTTGAACTATTCATAGTGCATCTGAAGCATAAAGCTTTTCTTTTAGAATATTAAAAGAAAATATTAAATTTGAAAAAGAAAGAATAATCTGGAAAGAATAAAACTAACAATTAAATATGACATTTGAAGATATGGAAATCCAGCCAATCAATATTATAAGGAAGCTAAGATACGCCAGTTGAAAACAGAAACTAAAATATTAGGCATCATTACTGCATTTGTGGAAATTACTTTCATGCCTTTTTACAAAGGTGCTTTTTCAAAGGGCAAATAGACTTTGTTGATCTTTGAAGCATTTTTGGAACAATCGTATCTGGAGGATTGAGAATATTTAATAGACTTTCATGACTTTTCTAATGGAGGATTCTTTGAAGGAGAATTAGCCTTAAAATCTTTCTATATCTTCTGAATGTGTAATTCTATGATCCAACATGTGTATAATAGGGAACTGCTCCATGAAACTGGAAATAGTGGAAATAGTTGATGTGCCATCCAGTATGGGCCATCCAGTATCCACTCCATAAATTATTTATATTCAAACATGCCATCCAGTATCCACTCCAATCCAGCAGGATTTGCTCAAAATCCTGCTGGATTGGACCAGCATGTAAGTGCCAATCAGGGGTGAAATGCTACTGGTTCAGCCCGGTTCAGGTGTACTGGTAGTAGCGGCTGCCAGTGGTTCAGATAATTGGTAGCGATGGCAGCACAAGGTTCCGCCCACCCACCCAGATGTCGCCATTTTCTTTTTTTAATCCCTCTGTGCATGCGCAAAGCCTTCTGCACATGGGCAGAGGGTAAAAAAGCACATGTGATAATGGTGTGTGCGCGAATGGAGCAAGCACGTGTGCACAAAGCTCATGCTTCCGAACCGATAGGGAAGGTAAGTAGATTTCACCGTTGGTGCCAATGTAGTTATATATTTATTTTATTTAGAAGCAGCCCAACTCCAAAATAACTCTAGGTGGGTTGCTCTTATATTGTTGTTGTTGTTAGTTGCGAAGCCATGTCCGACCCATTGCGACCCCATGGACAACGTTCCTCCAGGCCTTCCTGCTATGTCTCCACACTCAAATTCTATCTAACAGCTAAGAGCTATTTTCCTATTGGCTGTCCGTTGACAGCTCAGCTGGTAGAAAAATTACAGCCCCGCTATTGGCTACCAGTTTTGACAGCCACCATATAAATAGCAGCCTGACAGAGGCTTGCCTACGCCAGTTACTGCTTTGTCCCATTGACAGCTGTTCTAATAAAGGGGTTCTGTTCTAATCACTGTCTCGCCTCAGTTCCTGACCCTGTCATTTTACCCAAGCTAAAACACTTCCTGTCCTCTACCATCCCCCAGGAGTCCATTTAAGCTCACGCCTACTGCTTCAGTGACTCCATCCAGCCACCTCATTCTCTGTCGGCCCTTTCTTCTTTTGTCCTCAATTGTTCCCAGCATTAGGTTCTTCTCCAGTGAGTCCTTCCTTCTCATTAGGTGGCCAAAGTATTTGGGTTTCATCTTCAAGATCTGGACTTCTAAAGAGCAGTCAGGGTTATCTCCTCTAGGACTGACCTGTTTGATCACTTGCAGTCAGAGGGACTCACAGGAGTCTTCTCCAGCACCATAGTTCAAAGGCCGCAATTCTTTAGTGCTCAGCTTTCCTTATGGTCCAACTTTCACGGCCATACATCGCAACTGGGAATATTAGAAAACAATAAAAAGAAAACAATTTAAAAATTCATCTCATGCATACAGACAACACATCCTCAAATGAAAAGCATGATAGAAAACGTAACCAACAGGATTCCACAAACACTGTATCCCAAGGTCTGGAAGGACAACTATGTTTTTAAACACTTTCAAAACATCATTACATAGGGCAGTGATGGTGAACCTTTTTTTCCTAAGTTTTCCACGCTTGCCAAAAGCGCAAGTGTGTGCACTATTGCACACATGCGAGTGCCCACATCCATAATTCAATGTCTGAGGACGGTGAAGACGGCTTCCCCTGCTCACCCTGGAGGCTGGAAATGGGCCATTTCCTGACTTCCAGTGGGCCCAATAGGCCCGTTTTTGACCCTCTCCAGGCTCCAGAGATTTCCTAGAGCCTGGGGAGAGCGAAAATGCCCTCCCCCGCCTCCCAGAGGCCCTCCGGAAGCCGAAAACACCCCCCCAGAGCAAATCAGCTGGCTGGCGCACACATGTGCGCTGGAGCTAAGCTGGGGCAACAGCTCATGTGCCGGCAGATATGGCTCCATGTGCCAACTGTGGCACGCGTGCCTGAGGTTTGCCATCACTGACATAGGGAGTTACACGAATGTCTGTGGGGATATCATTCCAAAATGAAAACACTACCTTCCTGGATCCAGTCCTGATATATGTGCATTGTGTGTTATTTTCTGCACCTCCCATATGAGTAGACCTGTGATTCTTAACTTCTTAGCTTGTTTAGGGAAACTGTTTGAGATTCTAACATTATCTGACTCTCATCTAAATCTCAAGCACTAGAAAACAGCTGATTGTTTGGTGCTTTTTTTCCCAAACAAGATAAGAGTTTGGCATTACAGATAGGCCTTTGCTTATGACCAGTTGCTAGGGATTGTTTGAAATCGTAGGTTGTAGGTAGCTCTGTGGAGGTCTGTCATAGCTTCAAAGTTCTAACGGCTGCTACTCTGCAGTCATGTTATCATATTTTGAGGACTTGGCAATCAGCCCATATTTATGGCTGTTTGCCCTGTTCCATGGTCATGCAACCACAATTTGTCACTTTTTTTTGCCAGAAGCTGGCATTTACTTCCACTTTTTGGCAAAAAAATGACTCCAGTGCAATGGGTTTACTTAATAACCATTGCGTTCAGTTAATGACCGCAGTATTAACTTAACAAATCACAGCAAAAAAAGGTCATAATATTGGGCATGGTCATGTCATGACCTTCTTTTTTTTAATTTTTACTATATAAAGAAAGAACAACAATTTCAATGTCTATATAATCAGTGTGTTGTCTGGTTACAGTTAGTTTGAGCAATAGTCATCATCATCATCATGTTCATTAGTAGTGATCATATAATTACAGTAGTACAAAAGTAGTGATCTTAATGACCAGCATGACTTATGACCATAATTCAAGCTTTCCTGAAGGAAATATGCACAAGGAGCTTACTGTTAACTGAGAAAATTCAAGGCTTACAGTTGACATTTAACTAGGTTCAAGTCCAGTTCTATTCTGGAGCTCTTGAGATAATTTTTGAATGGCTATTGTCTTTTACCTGGTCAGACTCACAGGGTAGTTTTGTGAAAATAAAATATGGAGAAAAACCCATGTGTCTTCTTTTAAACTCACAAAGGAAAAAAAGGGTGTAAGTACAAAAATGTATACATTTGGGGAAAAAATTAATGAAATTGACATTAATACTTTGCAGAGACCCTGGAAAAATAAATGTTAAGCTCCGGGAAACCAATGTAGGGTTGCCTTAAATAGTTTGAAATTAATTCCCCATGTTCTTAAAACAAAGTTAATTTAAAAAACCAACTTCCTACCAGTATATTCAACACCTCCAAGAATACTTAATAAGTATTGGTTGTAACTGCTTTGTTGCTAAAGATAAAAATCAGGAGTTGAAGCAGTAACTCTTTTGATTGGTGTTTGCCCATAAAAACCAGTAAGACTTTTATTATTCTGTACTGCACTGATCATTATATGAGTTCATATTTACTTTTTGGCTATAACAATAGTAATTTGAATCTTTCAAGACATGAAGAATTGTGAACCTCTGGGACATATAGGTTGCCCAAAAGAGTTATTTTTATGAGTTATAATTATTAATATTAATTTCAATATTGCTTATTATCTAACTCATATTTTCATTTGTTAGATGTATAAATGCTCCAGTTAATTAATTTGATGTAATAACATAGGGCAAATACTAATTAAGTTAATTTTTAAAATATAATCGTAAAAGTAAAAGAAATTTGGATAGTGGAGTGAAGGTCAGTTACAGCTTCAAGCTACTGAGCTACTTACAATCATATCTACTAAACAGAAATTGGAAAGCCCATCATGAGATATAATATTAGTGAAGAGACAGTGAAGCAGTACGCCCTGGGAAAGGTTAAAAAAAAAAACAACTCCTTGGCTGAAATGTAGTTGTCAAAAGTGTTTTGCTACCAATTAGTAGAGAAACCAAAAGAACAGAGCAAGTTACAAGACTCACTGTGAGTCTTGTAACCTTACAAGTCTGTTGTTGTTGACTGTAGATGACCTTTGCATTCATCTACAGCTCACATTTTTGTGTATTAAAGTAATTGTTATGCTTTAGTCTAGCTTGAAATTGCTCAAATCTTAATGTGCAGATTTATAAACTATTAAGCTACTACTGTTCTTTGTAGTGGGGGGGAAATATACACCATGCACGGATGTTGAAAAATAATAATTGATATTAAGGGGCATATACAATATTGATATTAAGCGTGTATAATATTGATATTATAATATTGATATTAAGCATGTATAATATTGATATTGATGTATAATATTGAAATTAAGGGCCGTGCATAAGCACACCATTGTGCCTACCGTCCCTGTCTTACTGTCCTATTGTCCAAATTTACCTGTACCTACTTTGC
>JANHGD010007536.1:358-10448 GCA_027560375.1 Imantodes cenchoa | reverse complement strand
CAATGAACTTGTTGAGAGAGAAGGAGGGAGGAAGAAAGGATTCAAGGAAGAAAGGCAGTTCCACTATTTTACCTTTCCACTTTTGAACCGCTTGCAAATTGGATCCCAGTCTTTTGCCAGTGCTTAAAAGCACCAATGAGAACAGGCTACAATGTAAATGTAAATGATCACTTAGCGTAGCTTATGCTAGCTGAAGTAGATAAAGACTAGTCTGGCCATGGAGAAAGAAATGTTAGGTGGAGATGAAAAAGACTTGGATATGGAGTGAGGACATCAAAATGCATTCCCCTCCTTTCCTCTCCTCACCTCACTTCACCTCACTTCACCTCACCTCCTCATGGGCAAGGACTCTGACAATAATGTTAAAGAAGAGCCTCCAGCAGAATCTGTGGAATGTCAGTCTTAACAGACACAAACCCAAGAGTCACCTGAAGTTGACCAAAAAAGACACTATCTGAACAGATGGAGCAGTCAAAGGATTATTACATAAGGCTACCTACTCCCAAGTAGAATGAAGAGACACTCAATGCGACTAATTATAATTAGCATCCTTTTCCTTTAGCAATTATTTTCTGCAATCTGGGAACTCTCACTAATCAGAGCAGTGAAGTAAATAGTAATGTGAAACATGGAAGATGTGTTGTAAAAGATAAAGAGGAAGATATGTCATTTCTCTCACAATACTCAACCCAGACTCATCCTGTAACTTTATCCATGATCTGTATCCCTCTTTGCTTGACTTATATACCAGATTAACCTCCAAGATCATTTATTATAATTCACCATGACATAAATGTGTAACTTGATCAAGACTCAAAGAGGTGGGACCCCTCTGGCCATGCTTTTCAAATTATACATTCATGTAAAATCTCAGGATTTATGGTCCTCCCCAAAGTCTGCCCCTTTCTCCTGCTGTCACCCACCTTCCATGATAGAGATGGAGCCTTCTGCACAAGGACGACAATTGTAGCAGCAGATGGGCTTCCCTTCCTGAGCCACCTTCATGAATCCAGGAGGACAGATTTCCACACACCTGGAAGGGGGCAGCGGCTGGGCAAAGAGAGGGAAAGGAATAGCATCCATAACATGAATTATGGAATTAAGGAACTAGCGGAGAAAGCAAAATAAAATGGGTGATGGGCGGTGGAATGTAAATTGAAATAATTTTCCTTTATTTTTTTTGTACTCTTTTCTCCCTTTATTACAAATACGATATGGTATTATTTACAAGTGTAAGAAGAAGGCCAATAACCTAGAACTTATTATAATTACCTTTTCAGATTTATCTCCTCTTCTTTTTCTTAAGAGAGTTAAAAATTGTTCATTATAAATTCATAAATAATAATGTTGTATCTTAATTAGGGATATTGGTAAGGTAGATAGATTACTACTTGATGTTTTAATATAAGTAATTTCTAATTATTAATTTTTAAAGGATAATATAAAATAAGAAGAGAAGAGAAAGAATGCATGTCTACTATTAATATTACTGATTGCTTTCTTTTTTTTCTTTTCCTTTTCTTCTCCTTCGCTCTTCTTTTGTTCTTTTTAATGTATTTCAATGGTGTATTTTAATAAGAGATCGGTATAAATTTATTTGGAAAATTTATTAGAGAAAGATCTGCAGAATGAAATGTTTTATAATGTAATAAATATTGCTGGAGGATTTTATGGGATATTTAGTTATAATGAGATTTGAGACAAGAAAAATTTAGTGATAAATTTAAAAATAAAGAAAGGGGAGGAAGCAAGGTGGCACAAATCTAAGTTTAAAGAATGACCAATTTTTAAAAATAATTCTTTACTAGAGAAAATTGTTTAAATGGCGTAAATTAGGAGGAATTTTCATTTTTTAACTTAATCGGTGGAGATCCCACAAGACAAAATGATAAATATTTTTTTGTTTTTTTTAGAAGCGAGTGGATTTTTAATAGATATACCTGAAATGAAAAGTTATATAGAAGAAACTTAATGATTTAATGCATAACTTTAATTATGTATTATACTGTAATGTTGTAATACTTCAAGGTATCTAGATTTATGTACATGGTTGTGGAAAAATAAAAAAAAATTCTGGTAAAAAAAACATGAATTATTGTATATGCTAAAGGGAGTAAAAAAGAGAAGTTTGGGCATCATTAGTTTAAGGTTTTCATTTGCTAAATGTGAAGCCTACAAGAAACGTAGAGCTCATCAAATTGATTTGGCTACTTGCTGTTTGCCTGTCTATCTTCTCTTTTAATGTTTTCCACAATACAACTTTTAGTTTAAATTCTCAATGTCCCTACTCAAGAGAGAGTTGAATTGATTTCAGCTTTGGCAAAATCAGTCATTTTGTCCCTTGATTTAAATCTAGCTCTCTTGCGGAAGATTGATAAAGATTAAGTGGAATAACTGGAAAAGTTAACTGAAGACTATTTTTCTGGTAGACTCCTGAACATCGAACATCAAAGAACAACAACACAAATATTTCCAATCTGGGCGAACTGAAATGACATCCAAAGACTGTCCCTGCCCCAACTCTGCAATCCTATTGGTAAGATCTTTAAAAAAGAGAGAGATAAAAATAATGTATTTTCCCACCTTGTTCAGCATTTCCATCTTTGCAATAGCATTCTGGTTCATAATCAACTTGAAATGCAAGGATCCCACTCTTTCTAGACTCCCAACTGTCTCTTTGCTAACAGAGAAATTGGACAAAACCATCATATTCACAATGTCCAGATCTGCTACCAGCTCTCCATTCTCATCCAAATATGCCCCATTGATGGAGTTATTATAAAACTGAGCAGTTCGAAGGAAAGGATGAAGCTGGAGTGGAAGAGAAAATGGGCAGTGTTACACAGACATAGGAAACTCTTTAACAAGACTCTTCCATTTGAGCTGGCTTGAAGGATCCGTACTGAGGAATATAGAATAAGCATCTTCTTAGAAGAACCAAAAATGACTTGGAAAATGACAATGGTCAAAGATGTCCTTTTTTCTCTTCCATTCATGGTTGTTACTACAGAGTTTGGAAAAACAAAGGGAAGTACAGCAAAGGATACATGCAGTGTGAACTAATGAGGTCCAAAATTAAAACCCAAAAGAAAATGGATGTTGTGCACAACAACTTGAAGGAATTAGGCCAGCGAGGTCAAAATGAAACCACATGCCCCACACAGAAACAATGCTATGAACAACTGGAATACAATTCAAGGGGCAGATAAGAAAAGAAAAATCTTTGCTCTACTATTAGGTTTTCCTTATGAAACTTTGCAATGAAGTGAAGATGGGTCACTTGGCATGGAGAAAAGACCCCAGATCTTCAATGTGAAAGATGATCTCTCATACCAGTTAAGCAGGGATGGGCATCAAAAATTTTAGCAAGGGGTACTCTGCCCGGTTGCTGGGTGGGCGTGGCCATGGTGTGTGTGGCCTAGTCAGCTTCCTGCACCATGGCAGTGGGGGGCTGATTTTGCCCTCCCCGGGCTCCGGAGACTTTCCTCAAGCCTCTTGGAGGGCAAAAATGAGCCCCAGGTTCCGGAGGCCCTCTGGAGGCTGCAAATGAGCCTGTTTCTGACTTTCCCAAATTTCCGGTAGGCCGGTTTTTCAACCTCCCTGAGCCTCCATGCGCACCCTGCACTTACCTGTGTCAAAAATGGGCCCCATGGGGGTTCTCTGAACTGCACAGAATATTAGCTAGAGGTTCTCCTGAACCTCTGTGAAGCCCTAGCAACCCATCACTGCAGTTAAGGTCATATCCTTGTAATTTTATGGAATATTTATGAAATATTTTACAGAACATTCTTCACTCTTTCTGCTTGTAGATTTTTTCCCCAATCCAATCCTTCATCTTCTCACCTGACTTTAGCCTGTTCTTGGCCGAAAGAGCCTTCTTCATATGCTGCTGCTTGATGAGATATTTTGTTACCTGTGATTCTACTGAAAGTTTTGAGCCAGGAAAGAAAAATCAAAAGGATTCTTAGCCAAAGAATGAAACCCACTCTGAGTAAAGACTGTCCTGGGGCAGAAGGGCCGCTCAGGAAGTGAAAGGGAGAGAGGTGTTAGATAGCTTAATATACATAGCACATATTTTTGGCTGTATGCGAAATGGTAATGGTCCCGCTTGTAACAACAACAACAACAAAAGAGTCAAAGAAGAAAGAGGTGGATAAAAAATTATTATTTTTTACCTAGAATCTTGTAAAAAGGAATTGGAAAAGAAATTAGCAAGGTGAAATGAATTGCAGGGAGAATGAGAGAGGGAGAGAGAGAGGGGGGGGAGAGG
This sequence comes from Imantodes cenchoa, assembly GCA_027560375.1. Taxonomy (NCBI): domain Eukaryota; kingdom Metazoa; phylum Chordata; class Lepidosauria; order Squamata; family Dipsadidae; genus Imantodes; species Imantodes cenchoa. The sequence continues at coordinate 6,178 of JANHGD010007536.1, read as the reverse complement.
GAGAGAGAGAGAGAGAGAACAAAATTGGAATTTGAAAAATACCCATTTTGGAAATTGGAAAATTGGAATTTAATTTTTATATTCAGAATATAGCAAAACTGTTGTCAGAATAGTTACACAGTTCTTACAATTGTAACGTTGATTTCTAATTGCTATGGAGAGCTGTGGAATAGAAAATAAGTACCTGCCATGCCTTCAGCATGGGAGTTTTCAAGCTTTTACCACCTTTAAATGTCCTCCTGGATCTGGATAAATAAGCTGAATTTAAGATCCGTGCCACAGCCCAGATTGTGTTGTAAATGAAATAGTTGTCAAGGGTCAGGATTGGATCCCTCTCCTCTTTCCTCAGGGCCTCCAATTCTTCTCTCTGCCTACACCGTCTCCAGACTTTCACCGAAAAGGCATCATTGGTGTAGGAACACAGGAAGGAGGTCTCTACAAAATGTCTCATAAAAGATTTTGGGTTGGACTGCCCATCAAACTTTGCAATTAGATATTTCATCATAGGAAAGTAAAATGTGCTATGGATGTATCGAAGCGGAAAGGTTTTTTTTGAAATATAAATAGTGAAGTCCCAGCGGATTGTGATGAGGAGGACTTTTCCTCTAGGAGGTTCAGTAAGCCTTTTAAATATCTCATCCAAAAGTATAACACCTTCATTGCATGAAATCGAATCTGCACCATAAATAAAGACCTTCACCTTTCTCCAACTGAGGTACAAGTGCCAGTCTACATTCACAGTCCAAGTAGTTGGAGAAAAGGTTTGTGATAAAACTGGGCAAATGCCATTCCTGATCAGCATGGAGGTCAACGTCCTCATGAACCTTTGTCCATTCTCGGTGTCTGGAGCAAGGAGACCAACCAAGATCCATCTGAAATGGAGGAGCATTTTCACCATTCCAGGATACTGGGCTCCTTCAATAGGGAGCATTGGATAGAAGAAAGGATGGTCATCACTCAGAACCTGAGAATCAAAACCATGACTGATCTGAACAGGAAAAAAAAGTTAAATTTATTTTATTGGAGACTATAAAAACAAAATCTAGCCCTAATGGAGGAATTGTTCTACTCCCTTCAATGAAGACCTTTTGTAGGGAGTCTCTGGTCATTCTGCCTTACATTGTTTCTGTCCTCAGTTCAGTGCAGCATTTGACTGTTGCAAATGGTCAGCAGAGACACACAATCTGCATTATGAGCATCCCAGGGAGAGGATTGTTGTCAGGCCGAAGCCATTTTAGTTGGGGTCTTTGGCCTGCCACACTTTATACCTTTTTAATATGTATTTTTTACTGTGGGAAATTGGGGGGGAAGAATTGCATGAGGGCTGTCTATATGTAGCCATAGCAAATTCTTTCTCCATAGTGGGTGGAGCTAGCCTCCAAGGATGGGTTGATACTGCCCTCTAGCCAATTAGGACTGAATCTGAATTGATAAAACCATCCCTGTGCCGCAATATCCCCTCTTGGACTCAGTCCTTAGCCATGAAAGGATGCGTGCCTTCTGCTCCCATCCTGAAAGTTTCTCCAATCACTATTTCTCCGAGGTGAACTCTTCATGGTGTGGGAATTATGTGCAGTGAGTTCCTCCCCAGTGACAGCAGTCTCAGACCCTAAGTAGAGGATGGCTATGGGTTTAGGCCCAGCTGTGTGCCGGGCCTCCAGCCGACGAAATTAATATTAAGAGTTTAACTCTACCATTCTGGCTGTCAGAGGCTTATTAAGATGGCCCCTCGCCTTAAATGGGCGTTTGTGCAACTAATTGGGCCAGTCTAAGTCAGAAACTACTAACCGCTCTCAGGGAGAGATGAATTAGGTTCCTGAGTGACTTCAAGCTGCAGAAGTCGAGCGCTTGAGCGGCCACCATTCCTCCAGCTGGGGCCTTTGCCCTGATAGCCAGTCCGGCACCTTAAACTCCTGCATAATGAGATGATAATAACTGAGCGGTCTCGATTGGAGCATCGCTGACAAGTAACCTAATCTGCCTGGTCGTGGCCTCATGCTTGATGCAAAGGCCTGCTGAAGACTTTTGAGGTAATTGGCAGTTGCCCCAAAATCCATCTTGGAAGTCAACTTTACCAAAAGCTGTCTGACTAGCACATGGTGTCGAATTCCTTGATTGCTCCCACAGGCTGAGAGTTTATTGCAGCTCTAACAAGCCCCTGCACACACACCCGCAGGATCGGTAGGACGATGGGTGGTGGCAGTATGATTGCACTTGTGGCGCCTCACTCATAGATTACTAGCACAGGCCGTAAGTTATACCATGGCTCTCTTGAGCCCTTGCTCACCCCCTCCCATAGAATCAATACGAAGGGGGCGGCAGCAGTCTGATTGCACCTGCAGAGCTTCACATTTGAATTGCTAGCATGGGCCGTACGTTATAGCTAAGTTCTCTTTAGCCTCTGCACGCCCTCTGCCACAGGATCGGTACAAAGGGGGCGGCGGCAGTCTGATTGCACCCGTGGCACCTCACTTTTGAATTGCTAGCACGGGCCATATTATTTGCACTCAGGACACCTCACTAGCGTAGGCCGTGAGTTATACCACAGCTCTCTTGATCCCCTGCAAGCTCCCTTCCACAGGGTCACTATGAGAGGGTCGGCAACCACCTCATTAGTACTTGTAGCACCCCTCTTTAATGGCTAGCGTAGACCATGAAGTGTATGGCAGCTCGCATGAGCCTCTGCACATCCCACTCCCAAAGGATCGGTATGGCAGGGGCAACAGCCGTCTACTTAACAGTCATACCATCTCACTTGGCTAGCATGGGCAGTGTGTGCTAGGGCAGTCTCCTGAGCCTCTACACTCACCCCCCTTAAAATAACTATGAGGGGGGTGGCGGCCATCTGTCTAAAACATGTGATACTTCATTCATCGATTACCAGCAAGGGTGATTTCCAGGGCAGATCTCAGGAGCCTCTGCACACACACACACTCCTGCAGAATCAGCGTGTCAGGGGCAGCAAGGATGGGGATAACATAAGCATTGGATCTCTCCTGACACAATGCAAAAAAGCCAGAGGACTTTCCATCCTCCGCCTTAGCCGTTTGGGGGTGGGTCCCCATGGGCCATGATGTTCCTGTGCTTCTGATGGACCGGCGTGATGTAAGGCTGCCAGAGCCAAGGGAAGTTTCACAGCCGTAAGACGGTAAGATCTGATCCATTCAGCTCCCGGGGGAGGCTGCACGTGATGAGATGCCCTGGGAGACTTGGCACTTCCAGGTTGCGGTGGCACACATGCCTTGAGCCGATGGCAACTCATCTCCATCTGCCAATACTCCTGGGGCTCAAGTTGCATTGGTGCTGATCCATATCTCACTGCCGGCATTCCTGGCTCAATGAACATATGCTCCTCTGATCCGTTACATTCAGGACATTCTCAGATTGGAGCAGCATCAGGCAATCGGTGTGGCTGCGCGGTCAGCGGACCACCCCTTCAAGCCATGCTACAGCTGAGCACAAGGGCAAGCCATGCGCAATAACACTCAGAGGTCTCCTCTGCCAGGCGGGGCTCTGCATTCATAATGACGCCTCGCTGCACTCTGATTATCTGAGCCTCGCACGTGCTGAACTGACAAAGCGGGGAGGGGGGATGTTCCACAAAATATGCCCGCTATAACACACAACTGTTCTGGGTATCACAGCAGGGGGTGACTAACCCTTCCGATGCTCCAGTGAAGGTGATTAAGACCCTCAGTGATGCGAATTGCCTTGCCCGCCATGGTATAAGTATGAAGGATGGATCCAGTCAGTGAAGGGTGCGACCTCGCATTTGGATGGTCGCCCCTACTACAAGATCTGCATGACTGCATTTAGGAGTGGAGTCCTAGGGATGATACACTCCCTATCTGGTCCCCACAGTCTCGATCCTGACCTTTCACCGGCCTCCTTTGCCCGTTAATTCTAGCACATCCACCACCTGTTAGGTAGGGAGCCGGAGTCCAAGTTGTGGCAGAGATAATCACTCGGTGGTTCCTGAGCCGGGGTCTAACCAGTCCTGGTGAAGAGGCTGCTCAAAGAGTCTGACTGGGCAGAGACAACTCCGTCCCGGCTATGGACATCTCGCTGGCTGTTTCTCCCCCGATTTGGAGGAGGCAATCCAGATCTCAGTTACTGATACGTCTGGTAAAGACATAGGAATATTTCGGTCAGGAGCTCTCCTATCTCGGAATTGCTGCCATGGGTACCCCGACCGGCAGCATAAGCAGTGAGCGCATGGCCACCGCCAGCTGCAGGAAGGGATATCTTACTCAGAACCATGCCAGGAGCCTGCCTCTTATAATTACCTCACAACGGTCAGTAAATGACATCTTACCTGCATTCACAGGGAACAGTGGTTGAATGTCTCCTTACATCTCCCCCAGACAGACACCTGGGGCCATGACATGATCCTTCTGTCATTCCCCAATGGGCTGCCTCATTATCCACACTATCCAATGGGATTTTCCCTTCACACAGCCCCCATGGGGTCATGACAACAAGGTTGTCACGTCACAGCAGGGCAGACAAGGGTCTGCCCATACAGGTGGAAGGTGGTTTTCTCGCAGTGAACAATCTGGAGCACCCTGCAAGTGCACCTGAGTGCTACATCAGAGGCCGGCTGACTAGGACCCGTGACGGGCCGGCCGGAGTGGTCAAGCTCTGACACTCCGCCACACCCCTGTAGACATCTTAAGGTGTCAGGGGTCTACTGTCTGGACCAGGGGGATCCCTGGAGGGATCCAATTTCCTGTATTGCTGACTATTCATTTCTACCTCAGAATCACCACAGATTAGGCCTTACTAGCTGGTTCCCACCTCCTCGAGGGCGGCTGCAGAGCGTCATTCGATCTTACACGACCGAACTCTCCTTAATGCCTCTGAACACCCTCACTATCTACCCTTTTGGCTGATGTTCGGATGGGCAGAATTGTTGTTTCATTTGGTTCCACAGAGCCCTGTCTTGCCATCCCAGTGAAGCGCCATTTCTGCTCCCTTTTCGCCCCCAGGTCATGTCCTTCGGAATCTGGTGCGATACATGGCCCTTCCCTTCCTTAGGTCACCTGAAGGGCACATACGGACTCAGTGTCCTGGACAAAGTGTTGGTCCTTAGTCCTCCTCTTCCCAGACCCTCAAGGACCTGGGACCCCCCTTTTTTATACTTTCTCCTTTGCCGGGGATAATCGGTCTTCTACCTCAATTCCTGGTTTGGAAGCTGTCATTGATTCCCCTGTTGACTGCTCCACCACTGGGGTATTATGTGCTGGGGCCACAAATTGACCAGACACCCCTTCCCCAACATAACCTGTTGGCGACTCCTCAGATGGTGTTAGCTTGACATTCCTTGGGGTCTATGATGATTCTTCCCATAATACGCAGGTTCCAGACAGGGGAGGGAGTTCATTCTCTCTCCCACCTGTGATCTTCATGGGTTCAGTCCCTGGTCTTTAATTCAGTCTCTGGGACACCCTACAGCCCATTGCAATCAATGCTGTCTTGATGCGGTTGCGCTTACTTTAGCATGCCAGAATGGGAGGAACATCCCAACGGGTCAGACCTAGGTGAATTCAATGCCAAGTTTGACCCCACCTTGGTTCCTTTGTTGCCTCAGGGTTCCTAGGGTACATGGACTTCTGCCCAGTTGCTGTGCATACAGCACACCATCTTCGAAAGTTGTGGCTTACTCCCAACATAAGGGGGCCATTCGGACTTGCTGGCATCACTCCCTTCTCTTTGTGAGGTGGGGACGCAGTTGGTTCCCTTTGGATCCCTCCCTGGGGCATACCGTGTCTTTTTCCCCGGGGGAAGTTAGCTCAGTTATTCTGCCAACTCATCAGCGGC
>JANHGD010007534.1:126045-136807 GCA_027560375.1 Imantodes cenchoa | reverse complement strand
AACTATCTTGCCTTGCATGTAATGAGTCTCTCTCATATATTACATTTCACTTTTTAAGTTGCATTACTGAAATAAATGAACTTTTGCACGATATTCTAATTTTTCGAGTTTCACCTGTATTTCTTAAGCATTTCAGTGTGAAGGGAAAACATTAAAGATGGACTAGAATAAGGTATACCTAGCTTCAAATGTCCATTCAATCATTGGAATGGTTTATATATTTTTTTTAAATGAGGTAAAGGGAAATTAAATTGGGTTTTCAGTTATCCCTACTGTTTACTTGTGTCAGAACCATCACAATTAAAATAAGGCATAATAAATGACATAACATTTAAAAGATAAAATACAAGATTAAAATATTTATAAGTTAAACAGATCTTGCCCCCAAATTAGCAATGTTAATTGGACTGTCACGCTGCTATAAGATCAAGAGTGCATTGATTGAGACATAAAGGACAAGTGTGCATATGTGTTGTCTGCATGTCACCACAATCACAAAGAGCAGAAGCCACCGGATAGCCCTATTTGTTCAGAATATCTCTGGATTTTGTTGTACCCGTGCAGTCTATTCAACTATTAGCTTTTCCCAGTTTTGTCAGAACCTGGTGCCAGCTCCTCCATTGGTTCCATCCAATATTGGTTCTTTGTAGCTTTCCATAAGTCCTCTCTGCTTTTAAATTCTTTTATATAAGTTGTAAAACTTGTGATATAATTTATTCTGTGTTTGATTTTCTGATTTTCTTACGAGGGCAATATATTTCTGATTTAACCTGTTTTTGATTAACTTCCTAAATTCTATATTAAGATTTGTGGATCTTATGTACCATGTACCTAATCAACTGAAAGCAATATAAAAGTGGTACTAACCATGTGACATTGGAAATGAATTTGAATATCTTATTCTAAAATTCAAAACGTGGTTATTAATAGTTTTTTTGACAAATATTGTACATTTTAAAGAATGCTCTAGTCTAGGAATTCATTTGGAAGAATGAAACAATAAAACTAACACGATTAGGACTTGTCCCCTCATTGCTACATTTTAGTCTAAAATGTAGTATAACTTTTATCTGTTAAGAAAGCACACGTTTTAGTTGTAGAACGTATCAACCTATTAAATGTTATATTCTTTTAATGGATGCTGCAGAGAATTACTATACAGGATTAATTTTTTGTATCCAACTGATTGTAAAAATATTTTTCTAAACATTTGAATTTTTCAGGCCAATTTATTCTTGAGTTTGTAAAAAAAGTAGTGTTCTTCTTTTATTTTTAAGAATATATTTATACATTTTATTCCACTCAATTGTTTTGTAATTTCATTGTGCTTACTCAAAAATATAATTTAAAAATGAAGTTAATTAGATTATTTGGAATGCTTTTTGTCCAGCAAGCTCTCTGTCTAGCCTTCCTCATAGAGTTGTTGTGAAGATAAGATGTTCATTGTGGGAAGCCCTAGATTTCTTGAAAGGAAATACAGAATAAAATTCTGTACACTGAACAGGAAAAAATGTTGCCCTATTTTCTTCACGTGTCGATAGACATTCTCTTTCCTTTCGAAGCAAAAGACAGTTAATGCATAGAATCCCTGAACTCTGGGACTAGTGAGATCTGTTGTGACTTTTCTGTTTTTAGTGTTCCAGCAGATTCCAAGCCGAGGTGGTGCAGTGGTTAGAGTGCAGTACTGCAGGCCACTTCAACTGGCTGCTAGTTCAGCAGTCCAAATCTCACCAGGCTCCCAGGCTCAAGGTTGACTCAGCCTTCCATCTTCCAAGGTGGGTAAAATGAGGACCCAGATTGTTGGGGGCAATATGCTGATTTTGTAAACCGCTTAGAGAGGGCTGTAAAGCACTATGAAGCGGTATATAAGTCTAAGTGCTATTGCTATATGTGCATAATACTGCCATTTTTATTTTAAAGGAAAGTAGCTACCGGGACCCCAAATCAACACTGTTCTTCAACCACCTTCTTTCTGATGCTTGGGTTTTCTGTGCCCCACACAATACCATTTGCTATAAATGGCAAATTCAGGAAAAATGGCTAATCTAGTGTATGTATGGGGAGGGGATTTTCAGTAAGAAGAGAGAGCAGTTCAGGAGTATGGATTCTTACAAATTGCATGGATAATATAGAAGGAAAATTAACTGACACATCCACGGTTTTGGAGAATTTGTACCCAATTTCAATTCCTATACTTTTTCAATTCCTTTTTTTTTTCTTCTTTTCATTTTGTGATTGTATACTGTGTTCCTCAACAATAATGTTGAGTGTTTCCTTTGTGTAGCATTCAAAGATGAGAAGTAGGGACAGAAAAAAAAAATTCTAAGACATGAGTTATGTTCTATTACTTGCTGTAGAGCAGAAGAAGCAGTGACTTCTGTGCAGAGTTCCTTGAATCTAGTCTTTCCTTTATCATTCTGGTTTCTATACTAAATCAAAATAAGAAAACAGCTGGGTTAATCTTCACCTTTGAAAAACACTTTCTGACCTTATCTACTCAGTATTTATCTGAATCCAGATAACAGTAATCCACTCTTATTCTTCTCTACTCACTCAGACCACCAATTTACAGCATTATACAGCTATCGCTGTGATATTATAAGCCTGTCTAAATTTATAATCTGCTGCCACGGTGATGATGTATTATGTTATTAGTTGTTACATTAGAAATGCTCTAAAGCATTTGGGAGCTATACATACACAATAGGTTTTACCTTGAATTTTATTTATTTTCTGACTTTTAACCTTCTCATATATCATAAATTGCTGGCAAAACACATTCCAGCCAGACACCGAATATAACTTTAGCTCATTAAAACTGATGTAAAAGTAATTTTCTAAGGCAATTAGAATTACAGAAACTTTCTGCAGCTACTGTTGTTTTTTCTTCTTTGTTCCTTCTAGTTTAGATTTCTGTTTCTTGTTTTCTTAGAAACTCAGATCAGAATACATCCTGCTCCTTTTCTCTATCTCATGTTTTATTTCTTGGACCTGTTTTCAGCTATCCATGGAAGATACAACCTCAATTCTTCCCAAACTGAAACGAAACTCAAATGCCTATGGGATTGGAGCTCTTGCTAAGTCATCTTTATCTGGTGAGGATCTCAAACCTGTGAATCTAAAATCTTACTAACCTGGGTTTTATCCACTTTTTGCCCTAACTTCAAATCTTTATGAAATAACAGGAGTAAAAGAAACTTTTGGTAACTTTATTAGCTACCCAAATTGCAGGATTAAGTGCCATTCTGTCATTGCTCCTATGTCTCGGAATTGGTTCGTTACTCCTCCACATTTGGAGCAGGTAGGTGTGGTTGAGTGCATACCAAGAATTTGCTATTGTCTGTCAGGGGTAAAAATAAAAATTGGACAAGACCCATCACCTTTCACATATTACAAAACAAGATCTTTTTTGCTAATGCAAAAAAAAAAATTCTTTCCCCCACCACAATAAGGGTGTGTGTGTGTATTCATTCTTTTCTTGACATTTAATTGCTAATTCACTTTATGCTTTATTAACATATATATAGTTTCTTCCCAACAGCCTTCCTAAATTTAATACCTCTCAGTACTGAATCACAGCTCTCAGATTAACTAAGGGTTGGGGAAGCCATGGACCACAGTTCTAAAGAACATAGGATTGAGGAATACTTTCCTAAAGTGATATGCTGATCTCCCCTGATAGAGATTCCATTTTTGGGGACTCTTTGTTCTAGAACACTCTTCCTATGGCAAAAGCTGGGATGGTCAGGAACCTAGCTTGGTTCTCCAGACTTCACTTTGGTTATCCATTCAGGAAGGGTGACAAAGATAGACTATAATCTGCAGCTGCCTATAAAATTATCCATTTCAAATGTTTTGGGATATGGAGTGTCTGGGCTACATGGCACTGGATATCAAGTTATTTCAGAGTGACTATTAAAGCTCTAGATTTAACCCCTAAAGCAGCTGTTAAGGGTTAAATTATTTAGAGGATGTCACCCTCACCTATACCATACTGTTCACCTTTAAAGACCAGTAATTTCTCCTGCCTTCTTTGAGGGTGACAAGCTGACCAATACAAAATAACAGGGTTTTTCTACAGTAGTCTACTTCCTGGAATAGTTGGCATCTAGAAGCTATCAAGCCTCATCAACTTTAGAAAGTCTAGAATACATATTTATTCTTTTCTGCTTTTTGTGAGAGTGATGTGGGGTTAGTTCTGGGATTAGATGCAGTTGTATTTTGATTTTAGTATTGGCTGGTCTTAGTATTGTTATGATGCTGTGATTTTTGCCCTTTATCAGTGTTTACTATTTCGTTATTTATGTATTTATTCCATGTGATTACATTATGTAAGCAGCCTTGGGAAGGATTTTGGCCTTAAAAGCATTTTAAATAACAAGAGTTTTCTATTAAATTTGCTCATAGTAAAGAAAATGGAAAGAATTATACCAAAGATTCACAGAATTAAAGAAGTTCTATAAATCTGTTTAAAGCTTTTTAAAATCTTAGTCATAACTAGGAAAAGAAGCAAGTACTAGAATTAATTAGCATTAACCTTTCATGGTTAAAAATATTCTGAAAATAGACAGCTCTGTTTTTATTAACAATCAATACATTACAATTAGTATATTTAACTTTTGATGAATGAACATTAAATTGTATAATTTCACGTTATTGCCTACTATAATTTCTATAAACTTTTGGATTTATAGGTAGAAAAATAATTTCCTGTCCCATAAAGAGCAAATGGAATAGACAGCTAAAATCAACATTATGTCTTTTGAAAGAGTGTTAATTTCTTTACGTAATACATAGATCAGTTTTGTTGTATGTCTCATTAAATTCTCTAACTGCCATTAGGCAATGTCAACGACCCATTTTTCAAGTGCTTTCGAATCAGTCTAGATACCTATAAGTTCCTCTCTTTCTCCCTCCTGCTGTGCTGCAACTAGAGACCCACCCCAGATCCGCTCTTGTGCGCATCAGGAGAAAAACTACCATAACTGCCAATGAAAACTTCTCTCTGCGGGCATAGAGCAAATTTATAAAATACATGAGGGTTGGGTGAGGATAGAAGACGATTTCTAGGACAACCATGAGGGTTAATTCCTCAGCGGTGCAGTCCTGATTTTGCTCCCCATAACATTTTTTTGAGAAATTATATTGCTTATGCACATTTATTATCGTATTTTGTTGGATATTTAAAATTCACTACACATGCTGTTATATTGTGGCCCCAATTAGCCTCTTGCTGTCACGCCCAGATTCTCCTCTGCAATGACGAATAATTGTATTGGACAGATAAAAAGAGGGTAAAGTAATTCAGTTTTGGAGTTCCATGACGCATATTTTTTTTTTGTCTTTATGGGGAGTCTCCTGTAACAGTAGAACAATTATGTTGGGACAGGAAGAGAGTACAAAGTAGACTTTCCCTAGGTTGCCATGACAGATTACTCTGGTGCTGTATAATAGCCCCTCTTTGTTTTATTAATATCTGGCGCCTTAGGGATGTCCCGCACCATGAAGGATCACGTCACCAAGCCCACTGCCATGGGGCAGGGTCGAGTTGCACACATGATTGAGTGGCAGGGCTGGGGCAAAGGCAGCAGCCAGCAACACACTCATGAGACAATACGGAAGGATGCAGATGCTTACTCTGACCTGAGTGATGGAGAAAAAGAGGCTCGATTCCTTGCAGGTATGCTACCACCTCTCTGTATGCGAATGGCTCTAGGTAGAAAAGGAGGAAGAAGAGGAGGAGGGGGTGTAAGTGGGATACAGAATAGTTTTTCTAGATTTGTGGAATCACAATGACTGTTCCTTTATTATTATGGTTGCTTGCACAGTTAGTCAGATGTTTAGACTGGATTTGACATTGTTGTCTACCTGTTGAGTCCTTCCAAACACCTGGATTAGGCAGATGATGTTATTTCATTAGAATCAAAATTCCAAATCTATTTATTTGGAATATAGCTTTTTTTTTGGATTGCATAGATGGACTGAGGATATTCAGATGTTTGGACATAACAATTTCTGATCTGTTCCTCTTACATTTGAAGAAGTTTGAAAATAATCCAAGAGTTATCTTAGAGGAGATATGCTTACTCTGCAGTGGATCTGGACCCATTCAAATCTCTCAGTATAGATAATATTTTTTCCCTATCTTATTCCCCGGGCTCCAATAAAACAAATAAAGATTTCTATTGAAAATGTCTCTATGCTGAATTATTCCTTTTCCCTCCTTAGATATTATAGATCATATTTCTGGCTCTGATATCATGTATAATTTTACTATACAATTCTGTATTCCTGTTCCATATTTTAGCAGCTTTCAAACATTGCTGAATGCTTTGAGGGTGGGATTTATTCCTGTGCCACTGACTATGTGCCTATATGTATGAGACAGCCATCCTGATACAAGATTGTACATTCAAAATATAAAATTTCAGAATCCAGGTTGGTTATTTTGAGACAGAATATTGGACAGTGAGACAGTGAAAAGAAAGACAGTGAAGTGACAGATGTATGTGATTATTGGCAAGTGGGAGAAAGGAATGAGTTTGCATCATTGACATTTACTCTTTTCTGACTTTTGTATTTTAGGAGTGATGCAACAGTTTGCTATCTCAGAAGCCACACTGATGGCCTGGTCTTCCATGGATGGGGAAGATGTAAGTGTCAACTCCACTCAGGAAAACCAAGCTGGCAACTACAATGAAAACTATCAAGAGATGATGGAGAATCAAGGTGAATATTTATTTTCCTCTTAGTTTCCAGGAGATGGACATAAAGCTATAGGGAGACAGGTAACAGGTAAGGCTATACGATTGGGAGAAGCATAGCAGTCCTAGTTATCTGTTATGAACTTTCTAATTATTTGGCTAAGCACTAAGCAGGAAAATCCTAGTTTTAAATATTTTATCAGCACCAAACACGTTAAATAATGTTAAGAAAGCTGCTGTCAGCCTTAAATCCCCTAATACTAGCCACTGTTAGAAGGTTATTGTAACTAGTATTCAGTTAATATTATCTAGATCACCAAACACTTTAAGGCACAGCTTGTATTCTGTATTATATTATTTCCTCTACTTTCATTATTTGTCCCACAACACCACCTGGTAGGTCTCTTTGTGCTTCAAGCTTTTGTAGAATTTAGGTCAAATTTTTGTCTAGACCATGTTGCTTCAGAATACAAATAGAGGCTGATGCAACTCAATGGATGTCCTCCAGACTGGCTTAAAATCCCTCTCAGTAGCAAGCTGGGAAATTAGTAAATCTAACCTAGCCTCTAACATACTAATTGTCAACAAGCAGATGATATTTATTTGAAGATCATTTGGAATGGTGAACCCTTCTACTGGAAGTAAGGTATTGCTATTCCGGGGTGTCAAGCTTGCAGTGTCACATTTTCATCACATAACATCGTGACTTTTTCCCCTTCACTAAAACGGGTGGGGGTGGCTAGCACAGGATGCATCCGGCCCGCGGGCTTTAAATTTGACCCTCCTGAGCTATTCTATATTAACCAGGCACATTCCAGTCAACATATATACAGTTTTGTATACGTATACATCTGTAATGGGTGATCTGACCCGGCTCTCTGATAACAAACCCCAACACAACACAGCATCCTTTGTTTTATTATTTTTTACATTTTATTTTTCATTTATTCATTCATGTAAGTTTTACAGAGGACTCGAGAGACTGTCAGAGGATCACAAGCATGCTATAGGTAGTCCTTACAACCCTTTATTTAACCACCATTATGATGATGCTAAAAAAAGATAGTTATGACCCGTCCTCACTTACAGTTGTCACAGCATCCCAATGTTCATGTGTTCAGAATTCAGTTACCTGGCAATAGACATGTATTTATGATGGTTGCAGTATCTGAGGTCATGTGATTGCCATTTGTGACCATCCCAGGGGTCTTGTAACAAGCAAAGTTAGTGGGAGAAGCTGGATCCCTTCATGACAAAAGCAAAAAAGATTGTAAAATCAGACACAACACACTGAATGATCACATTGCTTAACAGTGGAAGTTCCAGACTTATTTGTGGTTATAGGTCAAGATAGGTTTACCAGTATTAAAATGTCCATTGTATAATACATAGTACATTTTAAAAATCCATCAACCTATTAAAACATAAAACAAAAATTGTAGAAAGAATAAACAAAAAGCAAAGAAAAAAAGATGATGTCATTTAATTATTGAAGATCCTTATAAACAATTGTTTTTAAAATAATTTTCTAAAACCTAATGAACAAAGAGCTGATCAAATTTCAGGGGCAAATAATTTTAATAATAGTTAAATAACTCCCCACCCTCAAATATAGTACAATGGCTCCTTTATCATCAGAGGGTGAAATCATACCAAGAATCTAAATAGACAGAATAGCAAGTGAAAGCGAAGTTATTGATATACAGTAATAGTGCAAAAGCTGTTTTACTTATTTTTGGGTGGAGGCTTGTGGGAAACATAACTGACGAAGTAAATACCAGTTTTGCAGCTAAAATTTAAAACAAGAAGAAGGAAAAAAACTGGCCTGAGTTTTTGGGATACTTTTATTGTTACTGTTTTGTTTTTAATGAATATAATTGACCATTAAATCACTGCCTCAAAAATGGAAAAGAGTGTTTTTTTTTTAAAGAAAGAAACTAACCCCATCTCCTCTGGTGCCATACATGAGCTGCATATAGTATAGTATATGACTTGTAACTTTTGCACTCCTAGATTAGGGCAGAGCTGGAATGCAATTTCAAATACTTTCATTTTGTAGCATCAGAGCTGCTATAAGAGGATAGCAATAGCAATAGCACTTATACTTACATACTTTCCAGCCCTCTCTAAGCGGTTTACAGAGTCAGCATGTTGCCCCCAACAATCTGGGTCCTCATTTTACCCACCTCGGAAGGATGGAAGGCTGAGTCAACCTTGAGCCTGGTGAGATTTGAACTGCTGAACTGCTGAACTAGCAGTCAGTTGCAGTAGCCTGCAGTACTGCACTCTAACCACTGAGCCACCTCGGCTCAATAAAAACAATAAACAATAAACTCAAACAATAAACAATATCAGATTCCTTCTTCCAAACCCAACAATTTTTCATAAAATAAAAGTAATTAATTCAAAAAGTAGTCTTAGAGACTTAAAATCTCCATTTCAAGTTTTTTTTTAAAAAAAAGTTCTAAATTTCTTCTCTGCATTTAACTTTGCTGGATTTTTAAGATGCTACACAGTACCTGGGTTCAGAATAAGGATTTTCCCTGATTCTTAGAGTTGATAGTTAATGTTTTCTATGTAAAAGTTTCCTTCCTAGATTTAACCCTATTATTAAGTATAGAAGTAGTTGCCTCAGGCAGCAGAAGCTGGGAGGACAATAATACCTTGATTGATACGCCATGCAGCCCTTTTTATTCTCTTAAATAGACTTCATGAGATGATTTTGCCTCATTGCCAATTCTAGTTCAACTGCAAGTTCAGCCAGCCTTTGCTCATAAAATGAGAAGAGATGCCATTTCTATATTTGCCCCAGGCTATTTATCTTTCCTACTCTTGAATTTTTCATTCAGTACACTACAATGGTCTCTCCTAGCTTGTTTCAACTATGACATCTTGCCAAATAAAGAGAACTTCATCATAATAAGATGCAGCTGTCAAATAGGAAACTTCTATTTATTCAAGCTGTCTTTTCAAATAATTTTCAGGAAACTTCTATGTTTCAAGAACTTGCGTCCCCTTCATGCTTTTTGCATTGCTGCTCCTTTGAGTACAGGTAGTCCTCGACTTACAACAATTCATTTAGTGGCCATTCAAAGTTACCACGGCACTGAAAAAAACAACTCATGACCATTTTTCAAAATAAGTATTCACTTATTTTCCCTACCAGTTCACAAATGTGAGCGTGCGGGCATGCTCGCTTTGGTCATGCGTGCGCTTTCCATGCATGCACGCAACCTTCCGTGCATGCACTTTGCTCTCACGCACGGCTTGCGTGCATGCATATGGCTTCAAAATATGCCTAAATCAGACGGCGTAGCGCCAGGGTGGGTGGACAGGCCCACCCACAGGTCACTATTAGCAGTTCACCTGAACCAGTCCGAACCGGATGAATACCACCTTTTGTTAGGATCTTTGCACCAACCCGATGAACATGTGATCAAAATTCAGATGTTTGGCAACTGGTTCACATTTATGATGGTTGCTGTGTCCCGGGGTCATGTGATCACGTTATGTGACCTTCTGACAAGGAAAGTCAATAAGGAAGCCAGATTCACTTAACAACTGGGTTAGTAACTTATCAACTGCAGTGATTCATTCAACAACTGAGACAAGAAGAGTTGTAAAATGGGGAAAAACTCACTTAGCAGATGTCTCACTTAACAACATAAATTTTGGGCTCAATTGTGGTCATACGTCAAGGACTGTCTGTACAAGATACCCTGGACTTATCTTCAGTGGAGCTAATGCCTCACTTTTGAAGAAGAGGAAAGACATCAAAACTTGAATATGAAATTCCTGTGATTTCTTTTTATTTCTGAGGTTAAAAGAAGTAATTGCTAGCTTCCTGAAATGATCGTAGACCTCTCATTGCTAAAACCAAATCACTGGATGCTTTCCATTTTGTATCAAGAGGATCCAGAAAATCCATCAAAAACATCAATATCAGTAAGCTGGAAGGTTGCAGGAAAACTTAAGCTTCTGTGTCTATGGAGATTCTCAGTCATCCAGGTCATGGTTGTCCCAAAGGTGCTTTTTCAAGAGGCAACTGGACTTTCTGG
>JANHGD010007534.1:28699-39712 GCA_027560375.1 Imantodes cenchoa | reverse complement strand
ATTTTCACCGCCCTCTTTTTGACTCGTGCAGTGTACAGGTCCTCAATGGAAGGCAGGTTGGCAGTAATTGTTTTTTCCGCAGTTCTAATACATCTTGTATTTTACAATGCATTGCTACAGCTACCGTTCCCCTCTCCTCTTGGTTTTTTAAGCCACTGTCTTTTTGTTCTATTTCTTTTATCAACTTTAATGCATTACTGAGTTATTGAAGTCCATCTCTGTTCTCTTAATAATGTCAGGCTGATTTCTATTAACACTTTCTTCCTGGAAGAGTTTCATCCTTTCTCCTACTGTGCAGTACACTAGCTAATTTTAAATGCTATTTTCTCAAGTTAGAACAAGACATATTTTGCCCATTTATTCAGCTCCTTCAACTTTACTTGTAAGCTTCTAGCAAAACCAGGAATCTTAAAATTAATTACAGTTCTCCATTCTTTCTGAACGAGGAAACTTTGGTTACCAAATTCAGTCTCTTACCCCAATTTTAAACAAGATCCTGTCTTATTCAGAAGAAGCCAATGTACACCTTCCCAATTAGAATTTTCTGGTTTTAATCATGATTTGGCAAGAAGCAAAATTCAATGACAAATTTTGTTAGTGCATGTTTTATTTGTTTCAGAAATATTTGTTTGTTTCAAACTATTTACAGGGTACCCTACCCTATTTTTCTAGATTAAATTGATTTAAGGCAAGGAGGGAACATTTTTTCCAAATCAGTCAAATCATATTTAAAACATTATAACAAGTATTTTCTCAAGAACCTCAACATTGAAATGGTAAAGTTCATTGGCAAAAATGAAGCTTCCATGCAGATGTTCACACTGCACAAATTGGAATGAAACAAGTTTAAATTTAATGTACAGAGAAGACTTGTTACTGGAAAGGGGATTAAAATCTGTGAGCCTAAAGTCATTTGTGGATTTTTATAGACCCAGAATCTCATAGAAAGTTGATGAAGCAAAAACTGCATATGTTCCTATCATGGATTGTTTGACAAAATAAATATTTGTCTTTAAGTTCTTTTCCACCTGGCTTTCTAAAACAAAACAGAATTTATTTGATTTAAACAATGGGAAGCTGGCATGCTACTAATCAGAGTGTTTGTCTCCATCTTTCCACACATGTCTTGGGATTATTTATTCACTCATTAGATTTTTAACCCTCCTTTATTACTTTATAAGTAACTGAGGATGGTGAACATACTTAATATTCCTTCCTCCTCTTTTTCCCCAGAAGAACAACCCTGTAAAATGAGTTGTGCTGATAAGGAATAACTGGCCCAAGGTCACTCAGCTGGCTTTAAGCCTAAAGTGGGAATAGAACTCATAGCCTCCTAGTTTCTAGGCCAACACTTTAACCACTACACCAAACTGGTTCATAAACAAATGCAAAAACTTCTTAGAAAAGAAAGATGAGTGGTTATAGCATATGCATTATTTGAAAGTGGCCCAACAAAATGTGGAAAGAGAGAATCCTTCACTGTTTTTTATCCATTTAATGTCTGCTCTGAGTGGCTTCCTCACTCTAACTAATAGTGAGATCAGTTCTGGACAAAGAAGAAAGGAATAAAAGCAAAAAGAAAAAAAGATAAACAAGCAAGCAAGGAAACAAAAACTATCTATTCCTCATCAAGAGAGTTTTCTTGGGAAAAAATGAGTTTAAAATAAATGTATTCCTCTCCTAAATGGTGCAGTTAGAAAACAGTGGTGCAAAACTGTTTCACGTGCAGAATATTTTTCAACACAACCCATCATAAAACTAAAATAAACAATGGTAGGGTTATTTGGTTAGCCCCTGCAGCACCTAACATTGATAACACGGAGATGCAGACGCAGACACAGATACACAGACACATCAGAGTTTGGAGATGCTAGTAGTTCAAAAAACAATGCCAATTTGATGTAGTGGTTAAGGCACAGGCTCAGGAACAGGGAGATTTGAACCCTACTCCTACCTTAGACAGAATGCATTCTGTCTTTATTATTCTTACAAATAAGGTGGCAAATATATCCAACACAACTTTCTCCTCCTATTTTTCCCACAACAACAACAACCCTGAGATGTGAGTTAGGCTGAAGATAGTGATTGGCCCAAAGTCACCCAACTGGCTTTCATGGCTTAAGGCAGGACTTGAATTCGTGTTCTCTTGCTTTCTACCCTGGTGCCTTAACTACTAAACCGATACCAATAATTAAATATAATTAAATATGAATGGGTAATATCAAACTAATATCTCATGTTTATCAAACACATGCTTTCTGTTCATTTAGACATGACAGAACCAGACGGAGTTTAGCACAACTTCGTCTTGTGCAACAATGTTCATTCCTGCATTAGGAGGCACTATAGCCTTCACTTAGTTACCTCCTGGATGGACTACTGCAATTGCTCTAAGTAAGGCTACCCTTAAACATCACGTGGAAGCTAGAATTGGTCCAGAATCCAATGGTACAGGTGATTATGGGCACATCCATGTAATACCATGACTTTGTGAGCTGCTAAGTACAATTTAAGGTTCCTGTTACTGCCTATAAAGCTCTAGATCAGCAGTTCTCAACCTGTGGGTCACGACTCCTTTGGGGTCGAACGATCCTTTCACAGGGGTCGCCCAAGACCATCGGAAAAAACGTATTTCTGATGGTCTTAGGAACCAAGACACCGCTCCTCTGTCTCCAGGTGGGTCCACTACTACAAAAAAAATCTGTATCATGGGAACTTCTGAGCATGCACAGAAGCCGAATTTCTGTCACTGTGCATGTGTGGCCATCTTGTTTTCTGCCTTTTTTTGGCCATTTAAAAAAAAAAAATCGGCACTACTCATGCATGCACACGCAAAGCGCATGTGCACCCACAAGGCACGCCCACAAGACACACCCACAAGGCGTACCCACAAGGCACACCCACAAAGCGCAGGAGGGAGCAAACCGGCAGCGAGGTAAGTTAGAATCGATCCCTGAGTTTCCTAATAATTTTATTATTTTATGGTTGGGGGTCAGCACAACATGAGGAACTGTATTAAAGGGTCGCGACATTAGGAAGGTTGAGAACCACTGCTCTAGGTGGAACAGGGCCAAGTTGCAGTAGTTGTAAGATTGCATCTTCTGTATGATATGTGCTTATTCCACAGGCTTTAATAGACATTCTTTGCTTGTTGGAAGATAATAAATGGCAATCACATGACCCAAGGATCATGCAACCATCGCATATTTATGCCAGTTGCCAAGCGTCTGAATTTTGATCATGGGATGGTGGGAACAGCTGCTAAACAAATGGTTAAGGTTGAGGACTACCTGTATTTACCAAAGTGACAAAGTTAAAGTTATTCAGCCATGTTAATTATTTAAATAATTTTAAAAATTGCCAGTTCACAAATGAATTTTTTGAATTTGATGATCCGTTTCACTGTAGAATTGATTACACAATTTCAGGACAGGCAGCAAGTTTGCTGTAACTCCATCTGTAATTCACTCCAGAGAAAATATTATTTTTGCTGTCTGCCTCAAAGGGACCATGATTAAGGAAGCTTTGGGTCCAGCAGATTCAGGATGATTAAGAAATGAAACTCTTAGGGAATAGTTTAATCCAGTTAAAGCAGAGCAGGTACACTGATATACATTACAATTGTTTGACAAATGTCAAACATCATATGAAAAACCAGCTCAGGTACATTGTCTTTGAGCATTTAGAATCACTTTGGAGAACAGTCATTATTTGATCTGTGCCCCTGTGGCCCTCTTGCCTTCTTCCTTAGAGTGGGAAAGGAAAGGCTGAAGTGGGAAGCCTGCTGCCTGCGGGCTCTCTGTGTGATTTGCAGGTCTGCAGATCAAGATTTAAAATAACATGGGGAGCTGCTAGTTGAAGACCAGTGTCCCAATTTTGGACTTGTCCCTGCAAAAGGGAGAGAGTGGGGAAACGGCAGAGATATAGCACAAAGTCCATCTCCCGCTCTTAAAATAGGCAATATGAAGTTCTTTATTACACTAAGCCTTGTTGACCTTCACGGTAGTCCAGACAAGAAGCACAAACTCTGAGTACTAGCACTACAGAATCATGCAAGACTATAGTATATCTCCTCTGAAGATATACTATATCTTATAGTATAGTATATATTATATATAGTATATGTCTTCAGAAGGGAGGGTCCCTTCTGAAACACTTCCCAGGCCATCCCTTCTGTGGACTGAGACATCGTCTACATGACACTTGTCTAATCTGTGGGTCTTCCTCCTGTGTCCCAAGGTCCTTCCCACACACCATTACAGACATAGTTTGCACAAGTTAAATCTGCAGGTAGAAATATGGCAATATTTTCACTGTCCTTTTCTGCACATGGGGGAAAAAAGAGTGATATTTAACATATCAATGGTCTGCAAAATATTTGGCCACCAATCTAAATAATCTTTATGGATCAGGTGGAATAGCATATCAAGAGTTCAGTGTCCCCCTGCAAACTCCTAAATGAATATAATAGCATTTTTCTCAGTAAGAGATTAATTTTTGTTTCTACAACCTTATTCTTTTTAGTTTAAAAACATAGGTTGTTATCATTGATCATTGCATAGCCAGCCGGATGTTCAGACTAGATTTGGCATTTTTGTTTACCTATTGAGTCCTTACCCCTTGGGTAAGCAGATCTGGATGTTTGAATATCGTTGTAGGATGGAAGCCGTTCCCAGTAAAACTGCCTTTTGCAATTGACTGATGACAAATTTGTCAATGCCAATGGTGTTCCAGTGTGCTCCAGTTGTTTTGGATTGCACCCAAGGCGCCTATTACTATTGGTACTACCCTTGCTTGCCTTTGCCACAGTCATTCTATTTCTATTTGTAGGTCTTTCTATTTTGTTATCTTCTCCAATTCTTTCTCTTTTCTTCTACTGTCTCCAGGCACTGCCATAGCCACTATCCAGACTTTTTTGTCTTTCTTATGCACAATTGTTAAGTCCAGGGTGTTATGTGGCAGATGTCTGCCTGTTTGAATTCTAAAGTCCCAGAGCAATTTAACTTTTTCATTTTCTTTGACTTTCTCTATTTTATGGTCCCACCAGTTCTTGCTTGCAGAAAAATGGTATTTCTTGCAGATCTTCCAATGTACCATTGTTGCTACTTTGTCATGCTGCTGCTTGTAATCAGGCTGGGCAATCTTCTTGCAACAACTTACCAGGTGGTCCACTATTTCTTCAGCTTCTTTGCATAAGCGGCACTTACTGTCTGTTGCTATCTTCTCAATTCTGGCTTTGTATGCATTTGTCCTTAAGGCTTGGTCTTGTGGAGCCAGAATTAGTCTCTCAGTCTCTTTCTTCAACTTTCCTGCTCTTAGCCATTGCCAAGTCTTGTTATTTATCTGCTTTCCCTGCTATTTTTTAAATGTACTGGCCATGTAGTGCTTTGTCTTCTCATGCCTCCATTCTGTTGTGCAATTGGTCTTTCTAATAAACCAGTATGGTTTCTCCAGTAGACAATAAGCCTTTCTGGCATACTAACTTCAGTGCATCTTCTTCATTGTTCTTCAGATATTCTTCCAAAGCCCCTTTTTCTTCTTCAACCATCTGATGTACTTGCAACAATTCACACCCACCTATTTGCCTTGGTAGATAGAGTATGTCAATGCCACTGCGAGGATGAAGGGCATGATTCATTATCATTGTTTTTCTGGTCTTCCTATCCATTGCTTTTAGTTCTGGTTGAGTCCAGTCCACTATTCCAGCTGTGTATCTAATGACTGGAATTGCCCAGGTGTTTATTGCCTTGATGGTATTTCCTCCATTGAATTTGGACTTTTTCACTCTCTTGATGTATTCACTCTACTCTTTTTCTTGACTTCAGTATGCTTGATGCTGTCAGCTTGAAGGTATTTGTGGTACTCATCTTCACCCAGACTCTTAACGTTATTTTCCTGGGACATCTTGATTCCTTCAGTTTTCACTATTTTTCCTTGTTTGATAGTGAGTGTGGCACATTTGTCCAGTCCAAACTCCATTGCAGTATCTTGGCTATATATACGGACAGTGTTAAGCAGTGATCATATTTCTGATGATATTTTTCCATACAGCTTCAGAACCTCCATGTAAAGGAGTTGGGATAGTCTGGTAGATGTTTTTGATTTATTATTGTTTTTGTTAATTGTTATTACCCATCCCACCTGGTCAGGTAGGGATGTTGTAGACGCCTTAACTTAAAGAATTTTGACTGGCAGAGTCTAGGAAGTGTCTTCTCTGCCGTTGTCCCAGCCCTGTGGAATAATCTCCCCTCTCTCTCCTGGCCTTCTGAAAAGGAGTTAAAACATGGCTCTGCACCTTTGCTTGGGGGATCTCAGAAGGGCCCGCAGCTGTGGGGCTGGTTGGAGCCCTGAGAACTCTCCCTTCGCATTTTTAATCAATTTTAATCTGTTCATTCATCCTTGCTTCCTTTTAAATTCTGATCATATTTCATTTTTAATTCTTATGTGCTGTTTTTATATTTTGGCAGTAAAGTCTGCTCCTTCTAGTGGTGCTGCTAGATACTACCTGCCCATTAGGGCGGTGATAAACTGAGCACAGACCAACCAAGGTCAGACGCAGGCAACAAGCCAGTCAGTCAGTCAGTCAGTCAAGGTGGTGGGGTGTGGGTTTTTTTGCAATCGATGGATCTATAGCCATCTCTGTCAAAATGCAGACATGACCAGGATGCTGAATTGATTATGCAAGATGGCATTTATCAATCCAAAAAGCAGACACTGTGCCTGTGGAAATAACACTAGGAAGATGATGTGTTGTTTTTATATTTTAGCATTTTATTGAATACCAACCAGAGTCTCTCTCTGAGAGCGATAGGGGGAGATCAAAAATGTGAAAAATCAATCATCCCATCAAATTATATTTTTGTCAACTCAATGTTCATAGTTTTCATTAATCATTTTCCTATATTATTATCTTTTGTCTCACAAAAAGCAACTTAAGTATTTTGTTCTTCTGTTCAATCATGTCCTATTCACTGAGACTGCCTGGACAAGTTTTCTCAGCAAGGTTTTTCAGAGATTGTTTGCCACTGCCACCTTCCTAGGGCTGAGAGAATAACTAGTTCAAGATCATCCAGCTGGCTTTAGGCCTAAGGTGAAGCTAGACCTCAGTTTCCTGATTTCTAACCTTATGCCTTAACCTCTACATCAAACTGGCTCTCAAATTATTATGGAAAAACTTACAGGAGATGAGAAATATAAATATATTTATTCTGTTTCACTGAACATACAATGCTTAAGATAGTGACAATAAAAAACCTTACATAATAATTTTAATGTCTGTCATGCAATTAAGCACACTGACACATAAAGAAGTTCAGATCAGATCTCATAAATATAACATTCTATATAACACAGTTTTTCTTTCTTTTAATAAATAGGAATGGAAATAAATCTGGTTGTTATTGGTGAGTTTGTCTCCCAGCTTGATAACTGGAAAATTATATTGCTTTCCAACATTTACATTCCTACAATATATTGGTCAAATTTTCATCATTCAACACACAGCAAGACAATTGCAATTTAGGAAAAATATGGACTATGAATATTTCAAAAGCATTCCAATAATTTAAGTTACTATGTTTAACGATGCAAATGATTTTAAAAATTAATTTTTGAGAGCTACTGAGCAAAGAGGTTCTTATATCAATAGCTGTATTTTGATTACTTATGTAAGCACTGCCTGCTAAAATCTGTTCGTTCTATTTCCTCTTCTACTTCTTACTCTGCAATATGGCTTGTAAGACGGAATATTCATCAAGCATACATTCTCTATTAGTTTCAGTACTGGTGGACTAAAAGTAAAAAAAGAGAAATACCTGTTCCACTTATAAAGTGTTCCCATTTATATTTAGAAGCAATTCTCACCACAATGATCAAGCAACACACTATAAACTTTCATTCATCTATGAGCATTTAGTTATACCACTATATGCTACCCGAAACTGCTGGTATTAATTCATGAAGAATGCAATGTTAATATTTGAAAGCATAAACAATATGTTAGAGCAAAGGTCACTTGGGGTAATTAAAATTAAGCCCAGTTATGATAAAACCAGACACACCTGTATCATCTCCATCATTATTTCAGTGATAATTTCTTTTTCTCTAAGATGTTCTATTAGCTCCTTCAATACTAGTTGACGTGCTAGGGATACACGGTTCTTTCTGAGCACTTCTTGGTGACATTTCTCCATGCCACATGCACCCAGCATCCTAGAAACAAAACAAATCCAAATGGAAATATTACATCTGCTCTTCCCATCTTGCATAATATTTAAAACTTACAACAAGCACATAAGAGGCAAGTGTTTGAACATTTAATTTAGTTAACCATTTTCATCTAGAATATAATTCCAAACCTACCAATGGCTATAATTTAAAACTTAAAATTTAAGTTTTAAAAGTTTAAATTTATCTTTAAGCATTAGAATACAGATATTATAGGCGCTGGCAAAATTACTCAGACCTGCAGTCAAGTCAGATCAAGGTCAAAATACATATTTTTGGACGTATGAAACCATTATTGCAGCACAGTAATATTAAAAGTCTGTGTACTGTGCACTATAAATGTGCATGTTTTCTGTTACTTCTTAATAGGATAATTCTTTTATCTCATCTTAATCACTGAGCTGCTCCAATCAACCAACAACTACCACACAAGTGCAAATCAGCTACTGAAATATTTCACAGCAATATCTGTGGCATGTTATTACCTGATAATGTTGGACGAATAAGTCTACTCAAAAATAGAATGGTGGCTTGAAATGCTGGTCATAGCTTCTTCCTTTCAAAAAAGTAATTTTACATTTGGTGATTTAAGTCAGCATCAAAACTACATAGGGTATGGTTGTTTTTAATGAGGCATTCATTCAGACAACAGTAAAAAGCACACCAAAGAACAGCCAACAACTTCAGGCAAGAACAAGTTTCCTTCACAGCTTTCCCTTTCCAAATGGGTGATTCCTACTGAAAAGTATATTTAAAAAATGTGTTTTGCTATATTTATGTTTATATACTATCAGAGTCAACAAACATTACTCTCAGCAGATACATCATTCTATGTGGACTTAACAGGAATTTTTATAAACATCTCACACATTAGCAAGGTACGCTTGTTAATAATATTTAAAAACTATATACCCTCATTTTCAAAATAAACCCCAGCAAGATAATGAGAGCTATGTCACACAAATATTTATGAATTGATGCATTCATGGCTTTATGTATCTTGCTGAATTGATTTTCATTTTGCACAAAGCATGGAAAACTCCAGTCGTAATAAATCCATGACAGTGCTACCACAGAGGTATAAAACCGTTATTCCGTAATCAGATAAACAGAAAAGAGCTTTAATTCTGTGCAATTCTTTGCATCCTCTGCAAAGGGTCTTTGCAGCGAGAGAGAGAAAATCCAATGCTATTCAAGTCTTTTGTAACTATAGAATTTCTAAAGCTGGTGTTTGTTTGTTTTTTAATTAGAACAAATTAAATGCAAATCCAGCCTCCAACCTCTCCTAAGCATGAACTTTTTTTAGCCCTCAGGTGACCTCCCAAAGTAAAGTCATCCTTTCCTTTCCTCTCGCTCCACTTGCACTTAAGGAGGAAAAGGAGAAACCCAAGTGATGGGACGGCTGCAAAAATCAGCTAAATCCCGAACACGAAGAGAGTTTCAGAAACTCAACGTGCTCCTCCCATCCAGGCTTCTGCACGCTGAGCCGAAAACAAACGGGCGAGAATGGCGAAAGGCGGGGGGAATCGGGGCAAGACGCTCGGGAGGAAACGTCAAAGGCCCAAGTTGGAACTCGGCCCCCAGGAACAGCCTCGCCCTCCCAAGGCACCGAGCCGCAATTGCAGAGCGGCCGGTCCTCCTGCTCCATCCCTTGCCATCCCTGCAGGGCAGGCGGAGAGGCTTCGCCAGGTTCCCTCGGTCTAATTCTACCTGCTCCACTCCCGTCCCTTTGGCGCCGGACCCTGACTAAGAAGCGAGCCGCGGGAGCCACCGCCAAGCAACGCACGGCACGTTCCGGTCCTCCTTTTGATGGCGCCAGCTCTGCTAGGCCCGAGGCGGAAAAGCGATTTCCCGCTCAAAATCCTCGTTCTTTAAGCCAGCAGGAAAGGAAAGGGGGAAAAAAGGCAGCATTCTTGGTCACGTGGGCGCGCATTAGCCTCCTGCGCTTTGTGCGCTTGCGCGAGTGGCGGTTTCCCCTCCCCCCGCGCGCGCGCGCAGTCCTGTCTTTCCAAAGACAAAGGGAAAAGGTTCGGGGGTTGGGGTTGTGTTTTTGTTTTCGTTTTGGCAGAGTTCAGGATTTTCACCTGCTCTACATCCAGGCGGCGGTTGTTTTCGCTGATTTGCCTAATCTTTGGACTTTATAATTTGCCTTTCTTGCGGCTGCGTCCCTTATGAAAAAGATTTCCTCGTGGCTTTCTTGCTGGTCCTTCCCCTACTGTACATTGTTTACACAGAGTTGAAACGAGGCTGGAGAATCACGCTGCGCCGGATGCCGCTGAACTACAACTCCCAGCAACCTCAGCTAGCAGGTTCAATAGTGAAGAGTTTTGGGAGTTACAGTCCAGCGACAGTAAGGCAGTCTCACAGATTAGTGATTCCTCCGATGGGACGGGACGGGACGGGACGGAACAGAATAGAATAGAATAGAATAGAATTCTGTATTAGCCAAGTGTGATTGGACACAGAAGGAATTTGTCTTTGGTGCGTATGCTCTCAGTGTACATAAAAGAAAAGAAAAGTTCGTCAAGAATCACAAGGTACAACACTTAATGCTAGTCCGGGTACAAATAAGCAATCCAATCAATGTTTTAACTAGCAAGCTTCAGCTTCATGTTATGTGCTGACACTCCCAAGCAGGCCAAGGAGGCTACCACTGTACCCATTTTACAGATTAGCCCCTACTCAAATGATTTCCCCCTCCCTACCATGTTTTGCAGGATTTATACGCAGTAGTATTTTTAACACTCAGGCTCCAGTCGCCTGCTGGTTGTTTTTTTCCCCACTGAT
>JANHGD010007534.1:12819-28599 GCA_027560375.1 Imantodes cenchoa | reverse complement strand
GCACAGCCCGACGCTGCATGCGGGCGTGGGCGTGTCCCTGTCGGCGCGTCCCTACACAAGCTTTTGCCTTATGTGCAGAAGCAAAATCTCATGCGAGGGCTCTCAACCGTGCGAGATTTAGCCGAAATCTCACGCGCGCCAGCCTTCTCACAAGAGGGCTGGCGCACGTGTGAGATTTCACAAGCATGCCCTCGCGGGATTTTGCTTCCTGCGCATGCGCAGGAAGCAAAAATTCCCCAAAAAATGGCGGCGTGGAACGGCTCCATTGC
Source organism: Imantodes cenchoa (assembly GCA_027560375.1). Lineage (NCBI taxonomy): Eukaryota > Metazoa > Chordata > Lepidosauria > Squamata > Dipsadidae > Imantodes > Imantodes cenchoa. The sequence goes on along the minus strand of JANHGD010007534.1, from coordinate 28,330 downwards.
AACAGCATCAGAGCCATTGCACAATTTTCGGCTTGCTACCGGGACGGCAGAGTGGCCCATTCTGGTAGCAACCCGCCTCTGCTACCATGGTTAGGGCCGTCTTTTGATACGGGGCAAGGCCAGCTTATTCAAGCCGATGTTTTGGGGTCGCCGGCCTGGCCCATAAGCGCTGCCTCTGCCGGGCACTCACTGCGAATGATGTGGAAGGAGGCTTTAGGGTACCATTCGAAGCTTTCACCCAGCTGCAGAGGATGTTCCTGAGCTACATGTATTCTCTTTTGTTTGAAAATCATTGTGTTTGGCAACGTTGGAAGAACCCAGGAGAGTGCTATGGGGCACATAAAACTTGTGAATAGTTAATTGTCCACTCGAGAATTAATTCAAACTAGAAAATTAGGGCAGAGTCCTCTTCCTCTAACCAGAAATGAGTGTGTTTGAAAGAACTATCTTTTCATCGAAACTTCTGTTTTCCATTTCCAGCACCCTATTCTTTTGTTACTATCCCTCGGCCTAATAGACACAGGAATCATATAGCTGGTCTGTTTCAAGGGATTCTTAAAAGTGTATTGCTTGACAGATAAAGACTTACTTGACTACGGTAACATCTTCCATTATTTATTATTCTGGATACAAGAGATCAGCCGATAGATTTTCTGTGATCAAATGTTTTATTTTGTTTGAACATTCCTTGGCAGTGCTGGATTTATGCTTTTAAAATCTACCAAGCAGATGTATGTATTTTGCATACTCTGTTTTACAATTTTGCATATTTTAAAAAAATGTTAAAATTCACCCTTTTGCACCTTAACAATCAATAAAATAACATTTATTGCTCATTACTACTGCTTTTAGTAGCTGATGCATAATTTTCAAAAGTCATGAATCTTTTGAACATACCTGGAAATTATTCAGATTTTTCTATTAGAAAATCTTAAAGTGGCAGTCTTAGTATTATTTGAATTTTAAATTTGCCACCAAGGCTTACATTATTTCATACTTATGTGGAGCAGTTACCACTTATGATGTTGTATCTATTTCAGGTAGAATTAGTGAAATCTGATTTACTAGCCCCCTTCACCAAAGACGGATTTGAAAATATTTAATTAAATTATTTGGAAAATATATTACACTAGCTTGTATGAACTGTTCGTATATAAAAGCTTATTTTCATAATGAGAGATTCTAAGTTTGTGACAGAAATCCATACCGGATTAATTATCTTCATAACAATAAATACTCCGCATGTATACATTGTGATTCACATAAAGCAAGCCCACTTTTAATAAATAAGAGAAAGGGGGCATTTCAGTAGTATCCTCTGGGCACCGTCCCCTGCGTTACAGAACCCCTACTTGCCCCTACTTGATTTTAAGGAAGATGTTTATTGTTACGGTTAGCTTCTATTCAGGAGAATGTTGAAATAAATATTTGGATAAAATGCCTACTTCTGGCAGAAAACACAGACTAATACAAATGCTAACATTTATCATGACAGGTATGACACAGAAAATAAGAGAAACCAGTTTTAAGATGAATCATCGCCATTGGAATGTATTCTTATGGGCTGATTTTAATCTTTCCAGGAAGATCTTTTAAGATCTTCCTCGATCTAGACTAATTTATTAGTGAAACTTAATTTTTTTTAAAAATTAAAAACAACTTCCTGCTTTAAAAAAAAAATCTTTATTTCACTGGCTCTTTACCCTGCCCTGTTCTTCCCTCTCTCCAGACTTCTGTTTATATCAGCTAGGCAGTCATCTGTGTCTACAATGTGCCTCCTCTAGGAATGCCAACCTGTCTTTTGGTTTTCATTTCCTAGGCAGCCTAAGGTACTGTTCAATGCTAAGAACATATGAATGACTTTGGAAATGTCTAACCGTATGAAATGCCTAAGAACCTTTCTACTTCTCCCCACTCCCCGAAAGAAACTTCAAAGGAAGCCAAGGAGTCCTTACCATCGCTGCATGTCTACAATGCATGCATTTTTCATAAAAGAGAGCCAAGCCCTTGCAAACAAACTTTGCTTCAGATGTAGCACAGGCTACAATACCAAGCTGATAATGGGCCGGAAAGAAGTAATGTGGTAATACTGGCACTGTTTGTCAATCTCCAGCCTTTCAGTCAAGGTTTTGAAGGTTGAAAGTGTCCTTCAAAGACTTCATCGCCAGTCGCATTCTCATATGCAGGAGGTGGAGTGAGTGGCTCCAGGCGTTCCAGACGCTCTTCGCTCCCTTTGAGTTCATGCGTATCTGAGACAAAGCGTTTCAGTCTTGGGGGTAGGAACAGTCGGAGGCGCAACCTCGAGTGCAGATCTGTTTCAGAGGCCCGCCGTGCACTTGGCTCCACTGAGACACTCAATGCCTCCACCACAGTCTCTCCATGGGCCGGAGGCTCAATAACCACACTATAAGGAGGGGGTTCTCCTTGGGTTATTCCAGGACTAGATGTAATGGTCCAAATTGTAGGTGCTGAATCTGACAAGTAGCCAGTAGCCACCACTTCCTCATATGTTGGTGCTTCATAGGTTGCGTTGTCTCTGTATAAAAAAAAATGGGAGGAAAGTTCAAAATAACTGCTTCCTAGTTCCATGAGGAACAGTTACCTATTTTTGTTTAATGAGACGCAAGCAAAATTCTAAATCATTTCAAACAAGGGGTTTATTGTTTCTAATTTCTACTTAATCCCCATAATTGCATTCTATATCCCATTTGATTATTACTCTGCAAGAATTCAAAAATCATCTTCTTTTCTGTAAATTATGCTATACATGTCAGCTTCAGAACTATCACTGAAATAAATAAGCACTGACGGTAATCTAGTATTCTTCCGGTAGATTGTCATCTCCTTCATGCACTATTGGGCATGTGATGCAATGATTATTATTCATGTTATTTCCAATACAACTTTTCCTGATAAGCCTAGAGCAGTTCCCAAGAAAACTTTAAATGAAGAAAATAATTAAACCGACCATTTTTAAATGCAATAAAAACAATTAAGAAGTTTCACTTTTTTTTTAAAAAAAGGAATAAACTGAGAAACCTAAAAGGCAATCTGGTAGTGGTTATACTCCAAATACCTGGATTAAAAGAGATGTCTCTGATTGATTGAATATGGCCCCCCAACTCATGAACGGCGACTTTAAGTGGCTTACATTTGGACAAAAGCATAACAAACAACAAAATGCTTAGACACACTGTACCAGAGCATAACTGAGACCTGGTCACTTAGTGTAATTCAAAACCATTACAGAAGAGCTTATCCAACATTCTGGCCCAAACCCCAGGGGGGGAGGTAATATTTTTTTAAACATTATGGAAAGCCACCACAGTCAGAACCATCCAAATCTCAGAGACTATATTGTTCCAAAGATTAAGCACTGTAACAGAAATCATGCTTTCCGGTTCCATTAGGTGACATTGTTTTCTATGGAAGGGACCTGAAGCACACCTGCTTTGCTGGATAATCATTTAAAACACAGCCGGGCAATGGTCAAAAGAGTTTTGCCCCATTTTACCACCTTTCTTGCCACCGTTGTTAAGTGAACCCCTGCAGTTGTTAAGTGAGTAACACAGTTGTTAAGTGAATCCTGTTTCCCCATTGACTTTGCTTGTCAGAAGGTTGCAAAAGGTGATCACGTGACCCCGGGATGCTGCAACCGTCATAAATATGAGCCAGTTGCCAAGCACTCACCTAGGCAACCGTCATAAGTATAAATTATAACGGTTATAAGTCATTTTTTTCAGTGTCATTGTAACTTTGAATGGTCACTAAGCAAACTGTCGTAAGTCAAGGACTGCCTGCACTTCAATCTTTTCTAATGGATCATTTTTCAGATGTGTTGGGATTACAGAACAGAATTCCCAGTCAGATGATACTCTATGAAATTGGCTTAGAATTCTAGAAACTGCATTTTCAATCCATCTGGAGAAAGGCAAGGAGTGGTAATATGAATTAAACTCTCTAGCAGCATCAGAGTAACAGCATCAGAGTAACAGCATCAGAGTAGCTGCCTTGAGTCTGATTTTACTACAGAATGAATGAAAATGCATGCGCGCATGTCAGCCCTCAATGGATATATGAAGAAACGTCATGATGCAGATACATACAGTGAAAGGTTACTGTCTTCATGTCTAACTTATGATTTCCCAAAATATCTGAGCCCTCATCACTGGAATTAGGATTCTAAAGTAGAAAACTCCTTGATATCTGCCAGTTTCCCTTAAACTGGTGTCAGAAATGGATGTAAATATCCTGTAATTAAAATATGTGGAAATTAGCACAACTACAGTGTCTTACCCATTGTGATTTTGTCTTCTTGGGGCTGCCTGGGCCCCTTCTCCTGCATTCTGATGCTTCAGGCATTGTTCAGCTGCCACACTAACGAGGTAGCCAACCAAACACAAGCCCCCTGCCACAAGGAAGAAAACCCCAATTGGATTGATTTCAGAGGAGATGGCCAGCATGGTTATGCCAATGAGGAGGGTGGCTGAGAAGAGCACCAGCAAGGTATGACGGAGACCCCTCCAGCGTGACTCTGACAACATGGCAACACAAGTGGGAGTAACAGTTGTTGACAGGACGAGGCAGAGCAGCTGGTAGTATGGATGCCTGTGAAAGAGATGAAACATAGTGCACAGAGTAACACATGCCTATTTATTCATAGGACAGAAAATATTCATTAAATGAAAGTGCCAGCGCCTGATGATGTGACGAACATATGGTATGTGCAGCTCAAAGTGCTATAGAAGCATACAGGTAGTCCTTGATTTCCAACCACAATTGAGCCCAGAATTTTGGTGGTAAGTTGTTGCGGTCATAAGTTAAGTCACCACAGGATCGGACAATTTTACAACCATTTTTACAATGGCTGTTAAGAGAATTATGTGGTTGTTAAGCAAATCTCATGGCTGTAAATCCAGTTCTGGCTTATCCAATGTGCGGGTTTCTTTGCCAGAAAAAAACAAAAAGCATCATAAAATGTGATCACTTGATTGTGGGATGCTGCAATCAATTGTAAATGGGAGCTAGATGCCAAGCACCCAAAATGCGATCACAGGACTGTGAGAACAGTTCAGTAGTCATAACTTTTAAGACAGTAACCTTAAGTAACTTTTTTGAATGCCATCATAACTTTGAATGGTTGTTAAATCAGAGTCGTAAGTCAAAGATACCTGAGATTGACAAAACATACAGATTCAAGTAATGTATGCTAGCCTCATGAAAGCTCTTGAACCTAGCTACCATATTTCTAAAAAAAATTGTAATTAAAAAATTGTCTGCAGTCTCCAACAATTGAAATAGCATCCACCAAAACAGAGTGATATGCATGATTCAATTTCAAGAGTTAAGGTGAGTGCAAGGCACAACCATTCACAGTACTTCTCATTTGTAAACACTTAACAATCCCTACTTAGTATAAATAGGAAGAAATTCAACAATGCATATATTCAGGTAAAAGTCAATGGTTACTGAGCTCTGCGTGGGAGATGTAATCTTTTAAGTAGTAGGGGAAGGATCCAGTAATGTCAAGGATTTCTTTAGAATAATAGAAAAACAGGGCAATAGACTCAAGGGTAGAGGAAGAAGGAAGATGAAAAAATAGGTAGGTAGAATTGTTCTTTGCTAAAATCCAAGTTGGCCATGACTAAGTACAGAAATATAATTATCCTGGCAATGAAAGGAAAAAGCAAAAGGAGAGAAAATTGGGTTTTTTTCTTATAGCAAGGACAAAATATAATGAAATGTAACAGAACAAAAGGCACCAGAATTTAACATTTCCAGCCCACTTAACCACTCAAATTCTAAAATATAGTCATGCATGCTTGGTTGACTAGCCTTCCTTAGAGTACTTGCTCACAGCAAAGACCAAGTCGATGAAAGACTTAGCGGAGGATACAGATGAGTTGCAAATAAATTGTTTTTATATACCTGGAAACACTGTGTCCTTGAAAAGTCACATTCTTCAGCTAGGTTGGGGTGGGGGAATGCTTGTATATGTGTGCCTTCAACTCACTGAGGACTCCTAGGGACTGCCTAGACCCGTGATGGCGAACCTATGGTACGCGTGCCACAGATGGCACGTGGAGCCATATCGGAAGGCACGAGAGACGTTGCCCTAATGTCAGCTCCAGCACGCTCCAGCTGGTTTTTGGCCTTGGGGAGGATTGTTTCGCCCTCCAGACGCTTCAGGGAAGTTTCCCTGAATCCTCTGGAGTGCAAAAAACAGCACAATGGGCAAACCGGAAGTCCATTTTTTCGAACTTCCGGTTTGCCCGTTTGTCCGTTTTTTCATTGTCCCAGGCTTCAGTAAGGCCTGTCCGCATGCGTGGGGACGGGAGGGATTGTGCGCATGCGCAGGGGCAGCATGGGGGGTGGAAAAGGGTGTGGACCCGTGCACGCATGCTAGCACACAAACACACACATCCTTTTGGCACGCGAATCAAAAAAGGTTCGCCATCACTGACCTAGACTATAGTACTCCCTAAAGGTTAATTTTTTTTTCATATACAGTTCAAAAGGTAAACATACTTAATACTCCTTCCCCCTCTTATTTTTCCCACAACAGCAAACCTGTGAGGTAAAGTTAGGCTGAGAGAGAGAGAGAGGGTGGTCCAGCTGGTTTATCATACTTAACACTGAGCTAGCAATCCCAGTCTTCTGGCTTCTGGGCCAGCATCTTAACCACTACACCAAATTGGTTGTCCTGCTAAGATTTCCAGAAATGGTTTGTTCTTGGCGTCTTCCTAGAGCTGAGGCAGCAAGAGAAAATGGCCCAAAGTCATTCCCTCAATTTGGTGGCTAAGGCTGAACTAGCACTCAATGTCTCCCTGTTTCCAGCCTTATGCTTTTAACTGTCTCTCAACTTCAGCTGGTTCAACAGCCTGAAAAAAAAGATATCACAGTAGCTCCAAACATAGGATTATGTAGACAAAGATTTGGGAGCTAGTTGAAAATGAAGTCATGCTGTGATGTAGAAATTCTGTGGTGATCTAAGGCAGTAATTTACAGTAGTTAGTCTGCTCTATTTCCTTTCAGCATTTGCAGCTTGTATAATTGTAAATAAGATGCCAATGGGTCCTCCTAGTTATGAGTATTCGCTTACACTCTAGAGTTTGATTAACCTAAAGTTCTCACCTAGAAAATGTGATTGCTCAGGGAAAAAGAAAGTGTGTAACATTAAGTCAAGAAAAGTATGATTTTAGCCAAAATGAAAATAGAAACCATCAATCAGAGCATTGCATTAGGAGATAAATTACATGAATCAGGAGACTGTGGGGGATGAAGAAAGATCTTGACTCAGAAAGAACCTTACTCAGTACCTGCTGAGTCAAAAAGTTGCCAAGGATTCTGTGAAAGACTTACGCAAGTAATATAATTGTAAGTGTGACTTATTTCAAAATGTAGTCAGGAATAGACTAATTGATTAATGTTTACTCAGATTGTTTGGGGATAAAAATGAATAGCTTGGTAACCTAATTTATTTTATTATTTTATTGACATCCTGCTTTTATTATTTTTACAAATAATTCAAGAAGGCAAACACATCCAACATATTTCCCTCCTCCTATTCTCCCCACAACAACCACCCTGTGAGGTGAGTTGGGTTGAGAGAATGATCACCATAAAATCATCTAGTCAGCTGTTATAGGTAAGGCAGGACTATAACTCACATTCTACTGCTTTCTCATCTGGTGCCTTAATAAAAAAAAATATATTGATAAAAAAGTGTTGATATATAAAACTGGGCAGCAGAATTCAACATTTATTGGGCTCATCTTGTGATTATATGGCATATGGAAGATTGCAATTTAGCAATAGCAATAGCACTTAGACTTATATACCGCTTCACAGTGCTTTACAGCCCTGTCTAAGTGGTTTACAGAATCAGCATATTGCCCCCAACAATCTGGGTCCTCATTTTACCCACCTCGGAAGAAGGGAAGGCTGAGTCAACCTTGGAGCCTAGTGAGATTTGAACTGCTGAACTAGCAGTCAGTTGAAGTAGCCTGCAGTGCTGTACTCTAACCACTGCGCCACCTCATGATCAAAGGACATGCTTAATAAAATTAAATATTTGGTATTTGCAGGTCAACAAGACAAAAAGGTAAATCTGCAAGTTGTGCCCACTTCCCCTGGCAAGGAACTCATCTGTGAAAGCTTCCTATTTTAGAAGCCATGTAATTACAGTTTGTAGTTTCATGGGTTTTTTTCTCTCGTATGGGAAAAGGCCAGCTGAATGTAGAGATGACCAAATTAAGGAGGTATAATCACACACTCAGCAAACCTCTTTACAATTACATGAAGAAAGAAGAAAGTCGGTCAGATTATTTCACAAAGCTCATGGCAAGCACAAATCTAATTTTGAAAGCTTATTCAGGCACCTTTACAAAATGGCTCTCAAGGGTTGGTACGGCCTGTCACAAAAATCTTTCGAAAGAAAAAAGAGTGAGACTGCTTTGGGTCATATTCTCTAGACTTCCAGGAAGTTCTTCGTCTTCCTGACTCACCCTTCTTTTCCTTTCTGAACAGTTATGCACATTTTTTTGGAAAGAGCTCTGATTGCAGCCATCCATTATTTTTATTTTCTCAGAATACCTCTGGGACCGACTTAGGACCCAGGATCATTTATAAATAAAGATGAAGCCAGACGTTGATGCTTTGCAGGACACCAACTTTCCATTTAGTTTTGACAATTGATTGTTTATGTTTGAAGTATGTTAATGTCAAGTGGGAAGGAAGGTCTGGGAGGCATTAGAAGTGTCTGCAAAAGATTGATGCTTATGGGCACCATCTTGCCTACCCCAGCTCGTGGGAATCATTTCAAGAGTCGGGCACAATTACATCCCCTCTCCACCGGTGACTAAGAATTTGGTACCCGAGGGGTTTTCCAGACGAGTCACTTTTGCATAAAACTCCATCTGTGGTTCTTGTTTTGCCACCAACTATTTTTATTCTTCTTCGCGTTTAACTGACATTACTGTTTTCTTATTGATGACAGAAAGGCCATTCATTAAATATTCAGCAGACAATATCGTAATCCATCACACTTTTTTTCCTTTCAGGATAAGCAACGTTATTCAGAGCATATTAGAAGTAAAAGTCAATGCTCTTCTGCTGGCAAAATTAGCTTTAAGAATACGATTTTATTTTTGGAAAGTGGATACTGTTGAAGTGGCTGTGAATTGGATTCCTTGCGAAAAAGATCAAACGTTTTTTTTTTAAGTGAATGTTCCTCTAGAAATGCAAGTTCATGTCTGTCTATCTATAAATATAAATATAAATATAAATATAAATCCATATCATCCTAAAGAGAAACAGTTTTGAGGAAGTGACAAACTATAGCTTTATGTTCTGAAACTCTGAGGCTCACCTCCTCTTAAACAAGCCATGATACCACATACCAAACCATACAATAGATAATGTAGAAATCTTATATTGAATAAATAACAGTTTATTAAGTTCATACATTAACAAGCCTATTCTGGTTTAGCCCAGCACCCAACTAATATAATTGCGCTCTCATTTTTAGAGCAAGTAAAAACCAGTTCAGATGTAAAGGCTGGACCCAAAATCTGAAGAAATCAGAGGTGGACAAGATCAGAATTTTTCCATGCTATACAAAACCATTAAAGCCAAGCCAGGATCTCAAAATACCAAAAGCACTATAAGGAACTTAAATATTTGAATTCTTGCTTATTTGAATTAAATATTTGAATTTTATAATAAGCGGTTGTCTGGATTTTTACAATCTAGATTTGGTAACCATACATTTAAGTAGCATAGACCCGAGCGTCTAGTGGTTAACATACCAAGCTAAAAACCAGAAGACTGTGAGTTCTAATTCCACCTTATGCATGAAAGACGGCTGGGTGATTTTGAGCCTGTCTCTCGTTCTCAGCCCAACCTACTTCATAGGGCTGTGACTGTGGAGAAAATAAGAGCAGAGAGTAATATTAGGTATGGTATATTCAAAGCCTTGAGTAAAGGCACGATAAAAAGGTAATCTGAAAAATAATAATAGTAATTAGAATCACTTATCAACCTGGATCAAGAATAGATAAAATAGAGGGACTTTGACAATGTAATTGACAGTCTTCAGAGAGTATTTTGGAAATGTTATTTCCAAGATGTAGCCTGGATAAGTACCAGATGGTTGCCTGCCACTGGTTTCTGACCCATCTTCCATGCCAAGTGAATGAGACAAGTGGGCTTTGTGCAATGCACACAGCTGTTAGAGTTATTCATATGTACAAAACTCCCTACAGTTAGTCACTAGAGTACCTCTTTTTAATGTTTGCAGCAGTGGCACTATATCTTTCTTTGGTAGATCTGATTTTTAAGTTTTCATAGGAATAAATTGCTTCCTGTTCTCAGCAACTTGTTTATGCTGCCTTTCAAGATTTATTATAATGTTAGTTGACTTTTTAAATTACCCATCAACCTTGAACTTGGTTACTGGGGAATAAGCCCTAGGTCAGTGATGGCAAACCTTTTCAGCACCAAGTGCCCAAACCAGAACGCGTCTGCGTGTGTGCTGGAGCACCGGAAACCCTAAGTCCAGCTGGCCGGCACATGCATGTCTGGGTTTTGGGCATTTTCAGGCTGTTTTCTGGCGTTCCCCCACCCGCAAAGACCAGCTGGCCGTCACGCATGTGCATGCTGTAAACCAGAAAAGCAGCTGGTGACCATGTGCGTGCCCACAGAGAGGGCTCTGTGTGCCACCTCTGGCACGCATGCCATAGGTTCACCATCATGGTTATAGGTTGTTCCCAACTACAGACTTCTTTGAACAGTTGGTTAAAAACCAAGACCAAAAACGTACAAAAATGAACAAGTCCACAGTTGCTCATAAGCAACTAAATCCAAAGGAGAGTGACCAATATATTGCCAGGGAGCTTGATTTCCTAACACGCTTCAGAAATAATCATATTATTCAGCAAGTATGCTTGGGACTTCTTACGTTGTTCCATCAGCAATGCTACAGCCATTCCTTCCAAAGACAGACAATTAAGGACAGAACATCTCTTCCCATGGAGACTCTCTACTGATTTAAGGCCCTGATTTTCTTGAATCCTTGATTGCAAAGTGGGCACACTTTTATAGGCAGAAGAGGCTCTTTCCTGCAGACTGTACAGGCCTACAGAAGTAGGACAGGTGTGCTTATTCCTGTATCCCTAAAGGAATACCAGTAGCTCTCGCGTTCCTGTTCATTCAGTTTCAAGATGGTTTCCCTTAATATTGTGTTTTCAATGAATGTAAAGAACATCCCCACAGATACATTATTATTATTAGCATATGGCATTGTTACATTAGCCAGGAGACTACAATGCTAGCACAAGATCATAGTTTGGCTGCCAACTTACTAGCTCTACCGTGGGACAAGCTCATATACTTTCCATGATGCGCCTCAGGAGGGCAAGCAAAGTTCGCGCTAGAAAGAAGACCAGCAGCATCCAAAGCCCCCCTCCTTCCACCAGAGCCATTTTGCAAATGAGCATCACAGCCAGGAAGGTTCAGAACTGGCAGGAATCTAGCCACCTGCGCAAAGCAGCAGCTCTTCTCCCCACTGAAATAGTATCTCTTTATCTAGTCGCATAAAACATGCTTTCAAACTGCTCGGTGATCAGAAGCAGAGGCAAGTGATGGGAGCTCACCCCACCTTATAGTGTTGGGGCTCGAACCTGCTGGAGCAGAGACCATCTCCAGCGTCATTAAGCCACTGAGCCATTGCAACTCTTTAGATACACTATTGACTGGTAATTTATTGGGGGAGTGGAAACAGCTTCCTCTTGAATAAACCCAAGAGTTGATCACTTACTTCCCATTTACTGTGGGAACACAGAGATACTAATATTTTTACCTGTATGAAACTCAAGCACCTCTATTGGCAACAGTAGGAAAGTATTTGCCATTGCTGGGATTTTATTTCCAGGTTTAGCCAGGTGGCCTCCCATTTAAATAACAACAAGCCCAGAGTCTACATATTTCTGAAGTCAAGAACAGTACACTACTGGTAGTTCGGGTAAGATTTAAAATGAAAGACATAACACTCATAATACCTGTTGTTGTGTTATTGTTGTTATTGTTTTGCCCTTTCAAGTTAGTCTTGACTCTTGGCCATTTTCTGGACCCTACCATTTTCTTGGCAAGATTTTTGAGAAGTGTTTTGCCACTGCCTGCTTCCTAGGGCTGAGAGAAAATGACTAGCCCAAGGTCACCCAGTTGGCCTTGTGCTGATGGCAAGTTTAGAATTTCTAGTTTCTAGCCTGATGCCTTAACCACTGCATCAAATTGGCTCTTTCATGACACAACTGATGAATAAATGAACCTCCAATTCCATCCAACATGTTTAATTACATGAAATCCTCTTCTCCCCTGAAAACCAATACAGAAGCAAATTGATTTTATTTAACTGAGGCACATCTAAGAGAAAGAATTCAAGTGAAGTTGTTTGTTCACCCTTGTCTGACTTTTCTATTTAATCTATGAAAGAGGCAGTCATTGATGAAGTAATATAAAGCCAAAGCAGATCACAAACACCATCGTTCCTCCTGTCAGAGTTTATTTCTTCCCTTTTAAATATTCAGTCTTCCTAACCAGGGCAACTTCCAGTTTCCATCCAAACTAACTTTTCAGCAGGGCTCAAGTTTATATCCTCACAAATGTACAGAGGTTCCTATTAATTCATCACTAAACAAGCAACAAGATCCAGACACTCTTCAAAATTAAGCTTTTTTTGTGGGGCGGGAGAGGAATCCTTCCCCCATCTCCACTCAGGAATCACAGAACAACCTCTTGGAGAGTTTTCTTGTCCCATGACCAACACAAAACAGGCCAGGAAAGTAGTATACCCAAGGATAATTAAGAGGCTGATTTCATGAACACAAGCAGCATATTAAGCTTTCTCCAACTCAAAATTCTCAACAGATGTGCCGAGACTAAAACTTCCAAAAAGGGTCCCAAGGAGCAGATTATAAGAATATTTGGATATGGCCAATGATGTCATTGAAGGAATCATGGTTTTCCCACTTGCAATGTATGGCTGTGAAAGTTGGACTATAAAAAAGGCTGAATGCCAAAGAATTGAGGCCTTTGAACTATGGTACTGGAGAAGACTCCTGTGAGTCCCTTGGACTGCAAGGCGATCAAACCGGTCAGTCCTAGAGGAGATCAACCCTGGCTGCTCTTTAGAAGGCCAGATCCTGAAGATGAAACTCAAATACTTTGGCCATGATGAGAAGGAAGGATCATTGGAGAAGAGCCTAATGCTGGGAAAGATTGAGGGCAAAAGAAGAAGGGGACAACAGAGAAATTGAGGTGGCTGGATGGAGTCATTGAAACAGTAGGCGTGAGCTTAATGGACTCCAAAGGATGGAGGAGAACTGGAAGGCCTGGAGGAATGTTGTTTATGGGGTCACGATGGGTCGAACATGACTTTGCAACTAACGACAACAAACCTAATTAATGAAGTTTGTGATCAAGGATTCTTTTTGAAGATTCAGAATGTAGGGGAGAGGAAATATATACATGCATGAGCATATATACAACTGCTAGCATTGTGTATGCCATAAAGGTTGCCCTGTCCTGAGTTATATAGAGCAAGAAGGAATGGATACTAATCAGTCGGTTATTAAGATTGCCATTATATACTCAACAGAATTATATAAGCCTGGAAGTTAATCTCTGAACCACTCTACTATATTGAGCTCTAGTTCTCATTAATATATTAATTTCTTGTACCTACATCAGGACCATGGACTGACATCAGACCGCATCATGCCAGTAACAAGCCCATCCGCAGGATGCAGGCAGCACATGAAACTATGCCCCCTGTGGTCCATGAGAAAAAACATTTTTCCATGGAACCAGTCCCTGGTACCTAAAAGGTTGGGGACCACTGACCTATAATATACTAAAATAATAAGGGAAGGCAGAAAATGGTATAATCTTGACCATTCTCTTCTTTAGTTTTCTGCAAACTTTTACCTGTAGTGGTTGGCAAAGGAACAAAATACTTGGCAGGTGTAGAAGGTATCCTCCTTCCTGAGGATAGACCAATCTGAAAGGATTATAATAAAATAAAAATGTACTGTTCTTTTTTAAAATATTCTAAAACTTTTAACTTTAAATATCATATTGTGTTGTCCAAAAGGATATCTATGGTGCTACCCAGCTCATGACAAAAAAACCTGATTATTTAGATTACCGTAAGAAAAATTCCAAAAGAAAGATGCAGTATATAGACCACAATATGATTATGGCTAACATCAATATATGTCGTGTGCTTGCGTGTGTGTGTGTAAATTCAAAGCTTTGTCTTAAAAATAAAGAATGGGGCACATGCGGGGGGGTGCATGAATGAGAGGGGGTGGCACATGCACAGGGGGTGTAGATGCATTGCATTTTGGACGTGCATGCGCGCTTTGGGTACTCGATCCGGAAAAGGTTATCCATCACTGTTCTAGTCCAACTCCCTCCTCAGGCAGGAAACCCTATACTATTTCAGACAAATGGTTGTCCAATCTCTTCTTAAAAACTTCCATTGTTGGAGCATTCACAACTTAGTTGTTCCACTTATTAATTGTTCTGTCAGAAAATTTCTTCTTAGTTCCAGGTTGCTCTCTTCTTCATTAGTTTCCATCCTTTGCTTCTTGTCTTGCCCTCAGATGCTTTGGAGAATAGTTTGACTCCCTTTTCTTTGTGGCAACTCCTGAGATATCGGAACACTGCTATCATGTCACCCGGGGTGAAATTCAAAAATTTTCCCTACCGGTTCTGTGGGTGTGGCTTGGTGGGCGTGGCAGGGGAAGGATATTGCAAAATCCCCATTCCCTCCCCACTGTGAAGCCAGCCAGAGGTGGTTTTTGCCGGTTCTCCGAACTGCTCAAAATTTCCGCTATTGGTTCTCCAGAACCTGTCAGAACCTGCTGAATTTCACCCGATATCACCCTAGTCCTTCTTTTCATTAAAGTAGACATACCAATTCCAGCAAACATTCTTTATATGTTTTAGCCTCCAATCCCCTAATCATCTTTGTTGGCCTTCTTTGCATTCTTTCTAGAGTCTCAACATCTTTTTAATACTGTGGTGACCAAACTGGATGCAGTATTCCAAGTGTGGCCTTACCAAGGCATTATAAAGTGGTATTAACACTTCATGGATCAAAATTGCACTCAGGCTGGAAAAAAGCAGGTAGGGCCCGAGTGTCAAAATCAGTCTCCTGGATGAAACCCAAAGCATCTGGGACTGCACAAGTGATATGGCACCCAAAGATAAACAGCTGAGAGAATGCCTGAGGCAGCAGCAGAAATGGGAGGAAGATCAAATAGTGGAAGTGCCATTGCAAGGTAAGAACTGCACGAGAAATACCATTTACTGATAGTTCAGATCAGGGGTGAAATGCTCCCGGTTCGCTTTTGCCTTTCAGTCGACCAAGAGCGGTTGCGAAGAGAGCACGAGGCTCCGCCCATGCGCTCGGATGTCGCCATTTGGGTTCTTTTACCCTCTTCGC
>JANHGD010007530.1:0-19926 GCA_027560375.1 Imantodes cenchoa | reverse complement strand
GATACACCTCTTCTCAGAAAGGTGGATATAGCATCCAGGTTAACTCCATCTGCTCTCTGATTGAACTGAGTCTGTCAAAGCTGTTCAGGTCCCACCCTTGACAACTTGGGCTCCTGAAACAGGCTGCCTCTGGAGAGTGCTTGGCATCCCCACCAAGTTAGGGATGAAAGGACATCCAGTGGTAAATGAACCCTGACCGGAGAAGTTCCCCTGCCAGACCTCTGAAACAGCAAAAGAAACCATTGGAGGTCTTGGGAGTGAATACGGGCCCAGGAAACAATGGCGAAGATGGAAACCATTTTGCATAGTAGTCTCGCTAAGACTGCTAAAGGTGCCAACTGATCCCTCTTAATGGTGGCCACCATTTCTCGAATACTGGTCTGCCGATCTGGGGAGAGATAAACCATACCCTGAATTGAATCAATTATAGCCCCAGATGAAGCAACCTGGTAGATGGGGATAGGTGGCTCTTCCCCAGGTTATGGAG
The DNA here is from genome assembly GCA_027560375.1 of Imantodes cenchoa. Taxonomy (NCBI): domain Eukaryota; kingdom Metazoa; phylum Chordata; class Lepidosauria; order Squamata; family Dipsadidae; genus Imantodes; species Imantodes cenchoa. The sequence goes on along the minus strand of JANHGD010007530.1, from coordinate 19,439 downwards.
AGCCCATGGTGTCCAGGACCTGGATGGTGGCCTCTAAGTCCTCCTGAGCATGAGCATTAAGATTGGATTAAGATGTCATCCAGGTAGCACTGGACATGCACTGGTAAAACCCTCAAACAGGCAATGAGAGCTGCCAGTAATTTAGTAAATACCCTAAGGGCCGAGGAAAGCCCAACTGGCATGGCCCTATACTAATAATGAGCTTCAGAGAACTGGAACCTTAGATACTGTCTATGATGGAGAATAATTGGCACATATAAATATGCTTTGGTGAAGTCAATAGAAGTGAGGAAGTTACCCTCCCTTCAGATAGACTCTGAATAGTGCCTGTGTCTATACATGCTACTGGTGTTCACCTGGGACTTCTGTCTGGATTGTTGGAGTTCTGCTGAAATGTCTTGGCATATTGCTTCCACAACGATGGATGACCTGCATATGGTTTAACCGGCCTGGATTCTGCTGGAGGCTGAAGGCCAGTAGCTGTAGGAGTGAAAGTGACCTCTGGAATGGTTTTATGGTGGCACGTAAGTACTGAGGCAACCTCCATGAGAGGGAGAAAGCTTGAACCAGTCCCCCAAAGTTCAGTATTGGAGCTGGGCACAATAGAGTCTAGGTGCGAAGCACTGACCTCTGGGGCCACGGAGACAGGTATCCGTGTCCCCTCATTGTTCAAAGCTGAGTCCGCCTCATGGGCTCGCTCTCATATATTTTGTCCAGTGCCTTATGGAGAGATTGCTCATCACTGCCGTCCACCTTGGAGGCCTAGAGAATAATGGCTCCTCCCTTGCCACTTTGGATGGGTGATCAGGATCTCCAGATTTGTCACAGCTCCTGCAACTCTTGTTAGGTCAGAGCTGGCCAAAGATGAGGCCCTGGATGCCATGACTAATAGCAAACGATGAAGGGCCATTGCCTGTGTTGAGGTATTAGGCAAACGTCACGTACAGGTTAGGGACCAATGAACTGTCCCTGGTAAGGACCCCCACTAGCCTGGCTGAAGAGGCACAGTAATGATTGATGCCTTACTTGGGTAGCATGGCTATAGGCTAGAAATTCCTGTTGTGCCCTGGCGGAGCATGTCCAAATGTGACAGATACGCCGTGTTCTGGTGGAGCGTGGCACTATATTTTGCCGGGCCATGCTCTGATGGCGCTCTAAGTTGTCTGGCCATGCCCATGTGGAGCGTGGCCCAGCCGTTATCGCCCGTGTCATGACCTGGTGGAGTGTGGCAAGCTGCTTAATGCAGGAGCGCAAAGCTACACTCGTCACCAATTTGCAGCTGACTTGGGGCTTCAGCTCTGCATTAGGAAGGGCAGGTTCCACTGCCCCTTCCCTCTCGGCAATAGCATGCTATGTGCAATCAGGGGAGGAATATTACTCCCTAGGCAACTAAAAGGTGTTTGGGAAGCCTCCGAGCAGTCTATAAATTAGTAGAAATAATCGGCAATCTTCTCTGTTCCACAGATGCTTTTAAAATGGCTGCCCTGCCTCCACAAAGCCGACTTTGTGGAGGCACAAAGCCATGCCTCCACAAAGCTGACAGCCAAACTGGCTGTCAGATTGGGCCAAAGCCCTCGGCTGCTGTTAGAAGCTGATCATTCAAATTCCAGTAATTTACATTTCTCAGTTGCGATGACAATGCTAACTCAAACGGCTCCCACTGACAGGCAACAGTGTAATGCTGCCTCAGGTGGCTGGAGCCGAAACTCAAGCCACTAGAGAAAGTCCCAATGGTAACAATGGAATAAATACACTCGCAGACTTTCAGAGAATTCTAACAGAAGTTGCACAGGTGAAATAGCAACCAGGAATAACTCAAATGCCACAGGAGGAATGGTTGACACAGACTGACAGACTGTCCAATCAGAGAGCAGACGAAGTTAACCCATTCCTATATCCACCATGAGGGAGAACTGTAGGGACATGTCCAGACAGTTTTCAGAAGGCAATACTGAATGGTGGGTGCACACACAAACAAAGGCTACTTTTATACTGGCTTCTAAGTCACAGGCAGCATATCTTAAACATCAGAAGACTTGCTAAGCAGCCTTCTGAGGTTCCCAAATGTATCTGGTTGATTACTATTTGGAATAGAATGATGGAATAGCTAACTCTTGACCTGATCCAAATTCTTCTCAAATTCTTACAGACATTTCTTGTAAATGAGGATGCATGATCAATTTTATAAGCAAAGAACTTTATAAATCTATCCTACAGGAGAATATTGACAAACTTGTCTTTCTACGAAGGAACAGGTAATTGTAACATTAGCTGCTGTATGCAAATCTCCAGGTGCAATAAACATTGAGAAGTGATCACTTGTTACTTTTTTATTATCCTGGTATACATCTGTATGTGGGCATTTCACTGTGTTTAGCCACACACCCACATTCATTCCTTTTCTCCATTGGGAATATTTCAAAGTAGGAAAAATTTGGAAGTAATCCTATCCAGAGGTCTTGTTGCCTCCCTATTTCAGAGGTCAACAAACTACATAGCAGAGCTGTGCTTAAAATTTCTGTTGGGAAATGTTTCTGCACCCATATGTCATACAACAGCTGTACCACAGATGCACAATAAGGATGTGCAACCTCACTGTGACTTGCATCAGGCTCAAAGTATACAGAGAAAGAGAGAGAGGGGGGGGACTTATTGAGCTGAACAAGATTTCAGAAGTAAGGCAAAATAAAGCAAAGTGGCAATACTTAAAAGGTAGTCAAATATGGGACTTCTGTGACTGACACAAAAATCAAAAGTATTAAGAAAGTGAAGTATAAAGAGATTGAAATGGGTTCACAGAATGCAATAATTAAGTATGAATTCCATAAAAATGAAGATGATGACTATACTTTTGGTGAACCTAAAGCAGTTGTAAGGTTGATAGAATTAAATGATCACATATAATATTAGGTTCCTTGTTGCAAGCAGCTTACCCATCCCTAGAATATCAAATCACGTACATCACCAATATCACTAGAAGAGGAACTCATCACTGATCCTCCTGAATCGCTAATTCAAAGCCTGACAGGTTTAAGTAATGAGCGTATGAAGGGCTCTAAATGGTACTTCCAGCATACAGCAGAATCCTGATAAAATCTTGAGATCATAAGATGAAAAAGAAAGCCGTTGCTTTTGAATGGAAAAAAATATTGCAGGTAAAGTATCTGTAGATATTTCTAACAGGAAGGCTTGACGTTGCTGGTAGAGACAAGAGCAATAATAGAAACAAGGCAATAATGGAAACAAGAATATATAAACAGGCAAAGAAAGTAAAGTAGGTAAAAGAATAGAAGAATAGAAGTAACACAGTAAATACTGTAAATTTATTGCAGTAAGAATAGCAAAGGAAGAAAACAGAAAGACTACATTTAAGGACCAAAGGTAAAGCTTAGCCAGTTGAGTTCAAAAACTTCCTGATATTGTAGGCCTGATTCTACCAACGGAGTCCATAGCAATAACTTCATACAAGGATGAATAAAACATTGCGGCACAGCCACCTGTGCAAACAATTGTTCAGGTTTGGCTGGAAGCAAAGGATATGCATAATCCTGGTGAGCACCCTGCCTTGTGCTTGGAAGATAATATAGAATTGGTTTGGGTATCATAAAGCAGTTAAAATAACTGCTTTATATAGAATGTATTACAATAGCTTTGCCTTGAGATTATAAAATAAGTATGAGACAAAAAAGGATTACAGTCTTTTTAATTAGGTGGAGTTTTTATAAAGCAGATTCAGTGCAGGAACATGATATGATTGAACCTTAAGTAAAAGAAAGACACATTTTATTGCATCTTAATTTTAAGGCACAGGTAGTCCTTAATGAATGGAATGGATGGAGCAATGGATGGAAACTGATCAAGGAGAGAACCAATCTAAGGCAAAATTTCCTGACAATGAGAACAATAAACCAGTGGAATGGCTTTCCTTCAGAAGTTCTGGGTGCTTCATCACTGGAGGCTTTGAAAAAGAGACTGGACAGCCATTTGTTTGAAATGTATACGGTCTCCTGCTTGAACAGAGGGTTGAATTAGAAGACTAGAAGATTTCCAAGGTCCCTTCCAACTCTGTTATTCACACACCCAACATTTGTTCAGCTACTATTTGAAATTATAGTAGAGCTGAACAAAGGGTAGTTATGCCGGGTACCTGAAGTTATGATGATGGCGGTGCCCCCTTGGTCATGTGATCAAAATGTGGGTGCTTGTCAGCCCACCAGCACCAATGACCATAGGGGCACTTTAAGCCCTTCCACTCAGCCATTTCCCCCATCTCTGCCATTTTGGCTGCCCTGCCCTTCACTACCTCTGCTACCCTGGGTTCTGTTGGCCCTGCCATCTTGTCCAAATTACATACAGCCTTTTGCAAGGATTTGGAAGGATTCAAAGCCTTGCAAGGCCAAATATGATTTGTATAAGGCCATAAGTAATCTCAGGAAGAAGGCATGGATCAGACAGTATCTGTAATGTAAAGAACCAGACTGGGCCCGCCTCATCAGCAGTGGGTGAAAAAAGATGGTGAAGGTCAGCTGGGGGCAGCAAAGTCAATGGAATGCATGGTGGCAGGGCTGGCAGAAATGAAGATTGCAGGGAAGCCAAAAGAGCTCTTCTCCTAGAGTGAAGGGCAATTAATAAGTGTGATAAATTAATAAACACATATTAAATAAATAAATAAATAAATAAATAAATAAGAGAGAGAGAGAGAGGGAGGGAGACAGACAGGCAAGGATGGGGTAGGGGAGCTGAAGAGGAGCCATCCCCTTAACTTACTGAGGTTAGGGGCTGGAAAGGACTAAGTCAGGAATGGCTTGGATTGGGGAGGGTCCTCACCTAATGACCATTGGGGTTTAATTAATGAAGGCAATGTAAAATGGGGTTGCCGTTGATTCAGTCATGTGACATTATGCTTTATAGCCTTATTGCTTAGCAATAAAAATTCCAATCCCAATTGCTACAGTTAACAGAGGACTACCTGTACAGCAATTATCTATTTCAAGCTGATTTGGCAGTGTGAATACTGTATTACAGTATCTTACCACTACGTTTTGGTTATTCCAATTTAGTCAGTCAATCCATGCTACCTGGTTTTTAGTGCTTAAGCACTAAATTACATAAAAATTAATTATATAAGTTAAATTGCATAAGTAAGTTTTAACATACGAAATGTATTTTATTACATTGATGTTCTCGCAGGTGTACTTTCCTATATCAGCCACTCAGGTTGTAACAGAAAATACATAATAGCATTTTTATACAAATAAGAAGTTGGTATTATTTACTTTATCTAAGGATACTTAGAAACATCTTTAAGATCAGTAAACACTATTCTATGTAATACAAATGCTTGCAAGTAACACTCTTCGGACTTAATAAACGCACTGAGAGATTTCTCTTGACTGTTGCTTTTTCTTAGTTCATTAGTTCAAAAATTATAGGCAAATGTGATAGCTGTTCATAGGATACCTGCTCATCTTTTGGCTTCAGTCTTCTTTGGCCAAGACACCAACCTAGTATTCAAATATTACATTTTTCTGCACTAACTCATTCCCTATCTCTTCTGCCTGACCTCTAAACTTGGCTCTTATTTTCCATACAAATACAGAATATCACACGTCCATATGCAATTGAGTCAGGCCTGGTGAATACTTCCTTTCATTTCTCAACCACATAAAGCAATATGCTTTTGTCCCGTGCTAAATGAGAGTTTTCATTTTCTGTACTGGTAATTTATTACTTTTGCAACTTGTCTTCTGGCTATTTCCTTTACCTATAACTCTTCTAATTTTTGATACAAATTTTGAATGATAGCAAAAATGTTAGAATTAGAGGGATGAAAAAGTTGTCTGCAAGTTTGGAGGAGATAAATTAGAAACTCAAGGTAGATGTGTTGTGGTGAAAGAAGCAGACAGTGTTGATATATTGAAAGCAATACTGGATACATATAGAAATCTTCAAGTTTAAACATTAACATGTTTAACATATAACAAATAAAATAGAAAACATGAATGGCAGTAAATACCATTTAACAGCACTTTCTTCTTCATATACTTAGTATGTCAAATTAGGAATTATTTTATTAGAATATAATTCATAAATATAGGTGAATTATATTCAATTATAAAGCTGTTTCTAAGAACAAAATAACATATATTTTTTCCGCTGTCTTGAAAACCAGATATAGAATTAATCATGACAAAGCAGGTTTCATTCACACTGTCTTATCAATGTTTTGTATCATTTTCTGAAAGAATTCTTTCTAGACAGAAAGAGGTCATTTCATCTCATTTACAGAAAAATACTCAACTGAGCATGCCAACATGTGTGCTAATTCTAACTTCAGGAGGCACTGATGTAGTTAACAAAGACTACTGAAAAACCATCAGCTGGGAACAGTTCTTCATCAGTACTAAAGAGGGGGCAGAGCTGAACCAGTGACCTAGAAGTGAAAGACTTTGTAATCTGATTACCCATCTTTTGAGCTATGCAGTCCATCCCCCTTTCATTTTTACTGATAAGAGAGAATCTTATTACCTAAGCAACTTTTGTAGTCATTTAGCAATGCAAAAGCTTTCATTTAGTGCACTAAAAGGACACTAATGGCACACTTATTAGCCTGTTTCAAGTTTTGTCTCAGTACTACTTTTTCCTATTAATTTAAAAAGAATGCATTCATATAAAATTATACAGAAATGTTTTTATAATGATTTTTGATGATGCTCTTGCTGATTATTAGAGAGCTGCTATAAAGAAGTAGAATTAACAAAGCACTTACTGTCAAACCAAAAGAAAATGTAGACCTAAATTAGCAAATACTGAATTGTCTGCATTTCCAGACAGCACAATCACATTACAATTGAACTACAAACTTACTGACAATGAACAGATAATTCAATAAAGTTTTCCAAGGTACAAAAAGGATTTATAATATTGGAGTAGCTTTCTAATTCCAAAGCAGAGATTTTTATTATGCCACTGTAATGTGCAAATGTGGCAATACGCATTTCAAAAGTGTTGAAAATTATCTCATATGACAAGAGAATGCTTTTTTTTTCTTTTCTGAAATGGTATTCCTTTTAAGAGTCTCATGAAGTAATCTTGAAAACTTTCCCTGCTTTTTGGCCTGCAGAAAAATAACTTCTCTCTTTGGGTTAAGAGAGTTAAGAGTAAAAACAGCACAATCTTGGATTCCCAGAAGCATACATGCAACTAATAACTCAGACTTAATTATTTCTAGATCTTATTTTAATTGTTGTAATCAGACCAAACAGTATGGCCTGATTTGAAAGAGTATATATTGATATTTTGTAATCCAGTAATAGCAACAAGGGCAATATTTTAAGAATAAGTAACATAAAGTAATTTTATGCTGTTGATTAATCAGTGTGTTCCTTATTAACTTCTAAGATAAAGCAGATGATATTGTAGTTTATTAAGTGATAAATGACTACCCTAAACACTATATTATACAGTATATGCAAAAAGAAGAGAGAAGTTTTAAATAAACTCTTAAATAAATATATGGTAGAGTTTTCAGACCGCTAACAGGAAAATCAAAATAAAGATCAGCTTTTTAAAAACAACCAGGTAATTTACAGATAAGATACTCTATATATTATTTAGATTAAAGGTATGTTTTACACAAGATTGTTTTTTAAAATAAATTATTTGATCAAAATGTATTATCAGTTTGCTTATATTGGATGGAAATATTATGAATAATTTAAATAATTACCATTAATTTTTGAAGATATAAAAATATAAGTATAAAAATTCAAAATCAGAATTTATTGACTTCAAACTGATGAATAATTTGGAATTTTCTATAGGTTCTCCAAGGAAGTTCTTGTAGTGACAAAACATTAATACATTCAAAATCTATTAGCAACTGTATAATTGCAAAAGAAAATTACTTATCACCACTTTTAGCATTTTCAGGTAAGGAGTAAATTGTCACGCTTTATCATATTTGACTTAGTGGCATTTGCAAGCCAAAGGTTTGTGTGTTTGCTGTGTTTCTAAACTCTCTACTGGACAACGTAGAGTTCTGTCATATAGAAAGTAAATGGCTAGTAAGTGGTGATATGCAAATTTAATCTTAACATATCTTTAAAGCATTAGCCATGGCACTTCCTGACATTTTGTCAATACTGAACTGTCATGGCCTTTATAAGTAGGAAAAATGCTATTATATTATAAATACTGAAGAACAGAAACATATTTTAATTCATTTTATTTTCATAACTCCAATCTGCATATTTACCGGCAAATATAATTTGAAAATGGTTACAATTAGTAATTTCCACAGTTAAATTCTAGCTATATTGTTCTATTGCGCAGAAAACATGTTGATATATGTGTATGCAGATAAATATATAGTTTTAAACCACCAAGACTTATAATATGAATATTATTCCCTTGACCTTTGTTCAATGAAACTACAGTAACTCTTCTATAATACTTTCTCACTTGCTTTCTAAACCTACTCAATCACACTTGCTAGCAAGGAAAAGTTAGACTTCTGCTAACTAAAAAATAAAAATAAAATAAATAATAATAATAAATAAAATAAATAAACTAAAAATAAAAAAAATTCAATTTCTTGTGTGGCACATTTGATTCCCTATTTCTTTTAAGTGCAAATAGCGCCATCCTTTGTATTAGCACTGCGTTTAGTCTTCACTAGATTAGACTGTACATTGGAAACAAAAAAAAAGCAATGAATTAAACTGTCTAGATTTTTAAAAATAAGAATACCACAGTTAATTAAAGTAAGATTACAGGAATCAGCTGAGTTTCCCCCCACAATCCCAGAAGAAAGCCACAACAGAGGATAAGCAGTGCCCTCTAGTGTAATTTACAGCAGATACAAATCAGAATAAAGGTAAAATAATCTCAGGCTCTTTAATGAGAAATACATTACAAGGATGTTTATATACCAACGGACGCATTGTAAATAATTATTAATCACAAACATTAATAATCAAATTATACTATGTTATATCCACTGCCTAGTAGGTATATCCAGTACCCATAAACATTGTACCCACACACATTCTCTCAAAAAGTCTGACATGGCCAAGATGTCTTTAATGTTGCAGGCAGCTTAGAAAAAAAACATTTCCACACAGAATAGCAGGCCATGCATGAAAGCGGGTGTCAGAAAACCCAGCAGAATCACTCACTGTGAAGATGTCTAATAGGGATTGCTGAATACACAATATAGGCAGCAGGGACTGAATGGCTAAATTGGAGCGACCTGAAGGTAGCACGAAAGGTTTGAATCAACCAGGTCCATACGTTGTAATTAAACCTATGGTGAATGTCTGATTCTCCCTTTTCTTTTATTAAATGGAAGGTAGTTTTAATTTATTGTGTCTGATGACAGTGTTCTTATAATTGTGGTTCATCAGTAATATTTTTAAGCTCACTTTTAAAAAGTATTATAAGGGCAACTAATCTTCTCAAGGCAACTAATAGTATGAACAAATTTTACTGTATATTTGGAACAAGCCTCGATATATTGAAAATTTCAGAAGACAAGATTAAAAGTATACATAAACACATTCTGAATGAAAAGTCGCATATATTTATATATATATATATTTCAGGTATAGCACAAATACATACAAAAACTTCCGTTGTATTATTTATTTAAATTTATTGTCTGGCCAACTCTAATTTGTAAGGCAAATAAAAGTGTTATAATATATATATTTACAGCTTGTTTTCCATGTAAATAATCAATGTATTCATAGCCCTGCATTTTAATGTTGATAAACTTTTAGCTCCATGTATATTTTAATTTAACATGTTAAGTGCAAGAAATTAAAAGAGCATATATGAGGGATCAGACTGACAATGCCTATGTATTAAGATTCTACAGTTATTATAAAATGCTGAAGAAAATTTTACTTGGCTGATATTCAATAAATCTCCACTAAATAAATATATATATATGCAGAAAAATAATTAAGTTACAGACAATTTCTTTACACATTTTAAAATTTTCCTACAATATAGTTCTTTAGACAAGCAAAATGAAATTCAAAAATGCAACGAACAGGTGTTTGGAAACATGTGCTGTACAAATAGGGCCCTTAGGGAACTGGGAAGACCCCAGCTCCACAATGACTGTACACTTATAAAAAGTACAAACATATGACTACATATTTTATGAAGCTGTTCAAAAATTTCAAAAGGTTTTATTTTTAGCTGCTACTGTTTTAAGTCAATATGTTTTTAGAAGAATTAAATTCTATGGTTTCTTTTTCTACTGCATAAAGTCCACAGCTAGGGCTAATGTATTTTCTGTTAATCTTTCAAGATAAATTGTAATAACTTACCTTTGTTATTCCATTCCTTCACTTAAATTCTTGAATCACTAATTTAACATTGCATATGTGTATGAAGTGAAGATCAGATCCACAAAGCAGCTTCTGTTCCATCTACTAACTCATGCTTACAAACTACCTGCTTATATCCCATTTACAAAACGCCAGGTAAAGAAGTTACCATCCTAAAGCAGACTTGAAAAACAGTACTAAAGGATATGTATATAATAGAATTAGAAAGCTAGATGTGCTGAAAAAAATAAGCTATATATGCTCACTCTTCTTTCTACCTTCAGAAGAATAATAGACTACTAATTTCTTCAGCATGCTAGTTTTAATCAAATTGAATGGAGTCTCACATAATCATCCTTTTGCTTTGTGATCCACTATTGCTTTGAGGAATTCTAAGAAACCAAAATAAGCCTAAATTTACATATGTTAAATTTCTTAAAGTATTGTACCACAAACAGAAAAGGACATTCTGAGAATAAGATACAATTTTGTTTAAGAAGTTGCTTGATTGTCAAGTTGATAAATACATGCAATTATTTTTGTTAGCTATAAGAAGAAGAAATTAATAAAGAATAAAACATTACACATGAAACAGCAGGCAAAGATTATTAATTATATATCATGTGGATTAGTTAAACCCCAAAAGAAAACTGTCCCTTTAGGGCTAAATAAGTTTATTTATTTGATATAAAAGAGTGTTGTATTTTGATTTGAAGGAGGTGAGAAATTTGCTCATATTACATTGTAAAAATATAGTTAGCACTGTTGAGAATTATGAACACAAAGTTTCACTGGGATGCAATTGGAATGCATTAAAATTAGAACACAGACAACTTCTGTGTTAAGGTTAACAATCAGTTTTTGCTGTTATAAAAATGACAGTATGATTTATGGTTAAACGTTCAAATAATTTTAGATATATAATCCATAATGTGTTGAAAACAAATAAATCTATACAAAAAGATAAGAAACTAATGATGGAAGCAAATGGGAAATAATGTCACTAATAATTATAAATAGATATTTGAAGCAATCTGAACACTGCATAGTTTTTAATTCTAAGCACTAAGAATTACTAAGTAATATATTCAGTTAAAAATTTTTAAAAGATACACTTTTAATTATTATATGAAGAAAATGTATTGTTTACACTACCAATTTAAATATATTGGATGTACTACAGTTTATTAATTTATACAAACTATCATATAGTAAAACAATTATCTAGCTGTTTCTATCTTATTCAAAATATTTTGCTCATAATTAACAAGCAAGCTTGACTTGTAACTCAGCATTTCAGCAATATAAAATTGAGACTGCTACTTACTACCTCTAATTTTGTGCATAACTGCTATTGTTTCTGTTACTTTACAATGCACATATACTTGAAATAATTAATTCTCACAGAATAAGCCAGTTATTAATTTATTTCTAGAATGGGTAAAGGAATATTAGTGTAACATTTTCCATCTTAAAGATTTATAATGTATCAGTATCTTACTATGGGTAGTCTGTGAAAACCATAGCCAGCTAAAATAAATATATAATAGAGTATTAAGTAGCAGTTTACCATAGCAACAAAACTCTAAATATACATTTTAAATTAACTATAAATTAAGAGTTAAAATGCCTTTATTAATGATATGAAAACAACTTGAATTAAAATATAGAAATATAAGCTAGGCTAAATTTATATAAAAATTCAAGTAAACTAAGTATAATGTACCCTTTAGCAAGAAAAAAAAATCCAATATATGATGAAACTCTAGCTGTAATATTATTAAAATACCAACAGCATGCAACCTTATTCCCTATATTTCTCTTAATATTAATCAAGAGACTTAACATTGAATGTGATTGACAAAGCAGCTGCTAGTGGATACAAAACACCGAACATCATAATTATGTCAATAAGACGATCAGCCACAACTGTCTGACTGCAAGGCACAGAACATTCTCTCTTTTTTACTAAGTTAATAATACCTTAAACAGACTTTTCCCCCCCATTATGCCAATGTGCAGAAAGATGTGCCCTACAGCAAACTTTCTATGTTTTACATGTTACAAAACTTCAAGAACAAACTCTTTTAAGTTCTAAGGTTAATGGGATCTTCAGAGACTGCAGACATAATACTAGGGATAGTTTATTTTATTTCATTTATCTTATTTCATTTATTTTTTAAGCAGAAAAGAGGATTGTAGGCTGTCCCTGAAAGTTACTTTCCATAACCTAGTAACTGCTATTTAACCATGAATATATTCACTTAAATAAATGTCCAGGTAGTTGCCAAGCTTGATTATGACAGCTACTATATTTAGCATATTTATGATAACTAAAGCTTGACCCTACTTATTGGATCTCTCTTACCCTCTTATTTATTGTCTAGTAAGAGGTGATTTACAGCAATTTGTATGGAAAAGGACAGTGTGACTCTACAGTTCTTTTCCAGCTTCTTAACCATAGTTAAGGAGTAAACATCACCATTAATAGGTTTACCAAAGCATATGGAAGTGACAAACTTTAATGTATTCAAAATTCAATCTCTCTATATATTAGTTTGAATGTATCATATGCAACCTGCATTTTATTAATTTGAAAGTTTTGAGGAAACAATGAATGAAATATTAACATAATTCATATGTTAATATGAAGATCATATTCACATGAAACATTGCAGTTATATGTTAATACTAATACTTTCTCTTAACAAATAGATAATTTTAAAGTATTTCTCAAATCAAAGCATGGTCTAGATAACAGACATAAAATGCAGAATACTTTATTTTATATTATTTGTTTATTTTAATGTATTTTATTTAGGTTTTGTTCTTTACTTGGGGACTTAGCAGACTACATATCCTACCATATATATTAATGAGATCCCAGTTTTGTCACAGAAGGCAATATTCTTACCTAAATGGCTGCATTTTTTCTTTTATAATAGCATGGCTTGACCATTGTTCTCAAACAGAAATTTCTCTTTGGAAAAAAAATGTTCCAATTTAATTAATTCATGACATTGATTAAATACTGAATAACAGTATTAGATAAGGAGAAATAAAAATAATCTATTGTGCCAATTACTTATTCATGTTTGGCATATAATAACCACTAAATAGTTGATCAATACTTCTAATATGTCGATTATTTTTCTTTCTATGGGCACCTGAAACTACTTATAGCTTCTATTACAAAATATTGCAAAATAGTCTTGCATGTTCATTTACCAGCGCAGGAGAACTGTCAGCAGTTACTACAAATAAGAAACGCAGATGCAGTTTTCAAATACAACTCACAGGTCAATGTATTCTCCTATTTTAATAATGGCTTTTCCTATTACATTCATTATTCATATAGAAAAGAAGATAGGCACTTTTTAGGTATTATATTGCTTTCTTGAGGAATATGAGCATTGTGACTTTGAGAGGCCATTTTCTAAAGATTCTAACAGCCAAATGACATCTTGGGAAATGTTATGCTCATGGTGTATTTGCATAATAATGAAGGTATCGTACATATAAGGCCAGAACTGCACTTACCCAAATTTTTATTCAAATAATGAGAATTCTTTCTATTCCTGAAACAGGGTACCCTCTAAAATAAAATCTATTACTTGTTTCAAAAAGATGAGCCAAAACTAGACTATGAAAGACATATAAATTCTTTGATGTAGATTTATAGCCTACTTTTCATGCCTATTGTGAGCATGAAACAGTCAACCATAAGATATTTTCTAAATTGAGAATTAGATGCATGCATTTCTTCATGTTTCAATGTATACGTTGAAAAGTCTTCAGTTTTGTTTGAATGAGGAATTTTAGGTGATATGACATGAACAATATTTTAATCATAGTATAAAAAAATCAAAGCAATCTCAAACATCATGCATCATAAAACAGAAAAATTAAAAGGCATGGTGTTACTTCACATTTACAATTCAATAGTTTTCCAAAGGATTCTAGATTCTGTCATGTATGAATATTATCTGTTGAATTAAAACAAACGCCCTTGTGATTAATTATATTGTTTGTTTTGTTTTTACATACTTTTAAGCGATACTAAAACATTTAAATACCTTGTAAAACATTTTTAGGAAGAAAATCTGAGGGCAAACATGGAATCTGGTCTTCAATAATTTTAAGATTAGAAAATGTAAAGATAATTTTATAATCAGAAGGGAACTATACAGTGGCATGGATGCTATATTGGTGTAGTAATCTATAATATCATAACACATTTCATGACACATCAGTTTCTTGTTTTTTCACTATTAGGAATTACTGTGCCAAAATGAATAAAACTCCAGTTCCAATTCTTTTGAACAAATATTATTTTTATATATCATTGCTTAAATGTTGTTATACAAAACGCTACACTACAAAGTGATTCATGGAATTGCTTTAATATATTTCACTGATATAGTGGGGTTACTCTGGAGTAAATATTTAAATAAGAATGCAAGAAAATTTATGTTGATTAATTTTTGAGTAAGATTTTAGCATAAATCTTAAATATAGAAAAATAACACTTAAATGTTTTCTTGTTCTAGCAAGTATATAGTTAACATTCTGATTTATTTTATAATCATATATTACTGACATCAGTAGAATTTTACACATCAGCACTATATGCTGAAGCCAGTTTAAAGTAATATTTCAAACTGAAGAATGTTATCAAGGGATTTAAAAGCTTAGGTTCATACCCCAACATAAAAAGATGTATGTATAGGTTTCTAAATGTTTAAAAAGGATGCAGGCTTTTTTTCCTAGAAGGCA
Source organism: Imantodes cenchoa (assembly GCA_027560375.1). Lineage (NCBI taxonomy): Eukaryota > Metazoa > Chordata > Lepidosauria > Squamata > Dipsadidae > Imantodes > Imantodes cenchoa. The sequence continues at coordinate 4,323 of JANHGD010007530.1, read as the reverse complement.
AATACATTACTTCAAAATAAAATAGAAATGAGAAAGTGGTACTGTATATGTCCTGACAACTGAATAGATTTTTTTTTCAAACTAAATAAGAATATAGTACACTAAACTGAAGAAAGCTATCTAAAGAAGAGAGACAGATGTTCTATAAGCAGGAAAAAAACTTGTACTCAAAAAAGAATGTTGGAATAAAATTGAGACATCTGCAGTAAAGTTTTACCTTCTCCCTAGAATATTTGAGATGAACTCAGTATAACACTCTCTTCCAAGAAAAGGCAAAGTGATCAATGCAAGAACACATCAGGCTCTCTTGGACAGGCCAATCAATGCAAGAAAGAACCTTGCCCAGGGCCTTATGCAAATAGAAGCACGTCCTATACCTAGGGAGGGAACATGCGCACTAGATCAATGGAATCTGAAAAACCTTACAGCTATAGCAGCCTCAGACAGTAAATATATAATGATGAATCCTTCACGTTTTAGCTGAACTTTTAAACTAGTTACTTTCCCCAGCTAGGTGAAAATGACTATAAAGATCTATATCTAGCAAGTTCAATTCAAACTTTAAAATACAATGATGAACTTTCATTATTCTTGGCCAAAGCAAGGCTGAGATGCTTTTTTAAAAATAAAAAATGATTAGGATTTAAATTGTATGATTTTTTTACACACACACTAGATTTAAAATAAATTAAATCTTTAATTCTGTTGTTGGAAATGTACACCCCTTACACTCTGGACAGTAACTATATAATTTCAATTATATAGGATTTTTTTCACTGAGATCTTACATACAAGAAATTACATTGTTTATTGTTTATTTTTTTAAATACAGCATGGTTTATTAAACATGTCTGCAAATTAGTTTCTATTTCCAGTTGTAAAGTATATGCATTTTTGCAGAAATATAAATTCAAGTGTAGAATTCATTGAAAAGAATAGGGGAAACATTGATATAAGAAAACTTGTTTTGAAGACTTCTGAACAGCGACTTTCAAATTGTAAATTGGGTAAAAACTCTAGGAGAAATAATTTAACACAGAATCAACCTTTATAAATTTCATAGAATGGACACTTACAGTAATTGAATTGCTGTTGTACAGCATGGTGTTAAATTATGTAACATCATAACACAAGTATACTCAAGCAAAGAAGGCAGCAACTAGCCTAACATTGTGGTTCAAAAGATCATTCAAATGGTAGAGATAACGAAAAACCAATTTTTAGAATCTGCATTGCGTTCAAACATTGGAAGTCTGTCCAATGTCTGTCACATTTTTCCTCTTCCTGTCTTTCCTCTTCATCACTGCTCACTTCATAGAAAATAGTTCTATCAGGAACTATAACTACGGGATGCTCCCTGGCTGATTATGCCTGAAAGTATTCTACAGCTGATACAGTAAGCTGAAAGCAAATGTCCAGCTGCTGTTTCCAAACACACTGTTCAGGAGAAGACCAGTTAATGCAAATGAACACTTCCAACAGTGATCCAGGCTTGTGCTATGCCATGTCTGGTGCACCTACATGTAACACATGCGTTCCTATGAATGGTTAGTATGCTTGCTCATCTGCATGAATGGTTAGTATGCTTGCTCATCTGCATGATATCCACCTAATTTCTTCTGCCAGCTAAGAATAGTTAAATAACAGCAGAAAGTCCTTTTATGTTACGTTTATATTTGTAACAATATACAAACCAGAGACTATTGTTGGTTAGAAGTCATGGTTTGTTTTGTATCTATTTTCAAGTAAATTCTGCAAGTCTAACTAAACAACACATAGACCTAGTTATGGTGATTTGCTTTATATTCCTATTGCTAAAAGGATCCAAGCTAGTGACCATACTGAACGCCAGTTTTTGAAGAGAAGTCAAACCTGCCTATAAGCTCCCTATTCCCTCTTTTTCTTTGATCTATTACTGTATAATATTAAGCACATGGCATTCCATTTTGTTTAATTTTAATCAAATACAATCTTCTTTTGCCAAAGTTATTTTAATTTTTACCATGTTTGTGACATAAAAAACATTTCAGAAGAAAATTAGAGAAGCACACATCATAACAATATTTTTGTTTGTTTGATATGTTTGTCTGGCAGCTAATATAGCATTTTTACCAAGCCAGCATTTAGGATTTTTAAAAACGTATTTATATGTTAAATAATAGATAACAAGTAGCATTTGCACTATCACTAAGTTTAGCAACCTTTTAAAAATTATTTCAGTTAAAAACTCCGGTTAGCAAAAATGCTAATCTCTGAATATATTTTAAGAGTCAGTTTTGTGTAATGATTAAGGCATCAAGTTAGAAGCTGGGAGATTTTGAGTATTAGTCCCATTTAGACATAAAGCCAGCTGGGTGACCTTGGGCCTGTCAGTCTCTCTCAACCTTAGGAAGGCGGCCATGGCAAACCACTTCTGTATTCTTGCCAAGAAAACTGCAGGGACTTGTCTAGACAATCACCAGGAGTCAATACTGACTGGAAGGCATTAAAAAAAAAACCCAATATATTTTATATGTGGGCCAGTATGGAACACTCATTGTAGTGATTTCTTAAAATTATATATTCTTTTTCATAAAAAGTTAATTACCCATATTCTCTAATAAGCATCTGGAGTCTAGGTCTATGTGTACATGCATAATTTCTTATCTGTACAATCAGTGACAATTCTGGATCGCCTCTCTCATATTCTCATTACTTTCACAGCCTTATTTACATTTCACTTCATTGCGCTTACCTTCTATCCTGTCAATGGCAGAGAGCCCTTGCTTAACGGCCCTGTTTAGCGACCTTTCAAAATTACAGTGAAGCTGAAAAAGGTGATTTTATGACCAGTCCTCACATACATGACCATGATTGAAATGTGGGCACTTTACAACTGGCAGGCATTTATGACAGCTGTAGCATCCCATGGAGACACAATTGCCATTTGCACATTTCAAAATCAACAGAGAAGCCAGAGGTAAAATCACAGCTTGCGGTCATAGTGCTTAATGACTGCAGCGGAATTGATGTTAACACATCTAGCACAGTATCATGATGTTTCACTTAACAACTTAGCAATGGAACTGCTGGTTACAATTGTATGGGCTTCCTGAACCTCTCAAAAAAGAAGTGAAAATGGATTATTCAGTGACTCTATCATTGGAATCTAACAAGAAAGAACCGCACATATGTAATATATGAAATTGCAGCATCATGGTCTCATTTGGTTATGGTGCTAGGCCTTGTTTTATTATTCAGGAATGATCCTATCTGGTTGTAAGGAAATCAAAAGCATTTGTTCCCTGTTTTGAATTAACTCTGACTTCTCTTTATATGCAAACTGGGTGAAATTATGATTAGCTTTAATTATGATTTGTCCAAATGGGTCAATGTAAAACCACAGCTTACAATAATTTGCTCATATTGCTGGAGAAAATATGAGAAAGCCTATTTAGCCTAAATATTATTCATGCTTATTTCTGCATGCTGCTTTTTGTTTTAATGATGACATATAGAAGACTATCATTAGCCTTGTTCAGAAGTTAACAGACTGTACTCCAGGTCCAATTCTTTTTCTGAATGGCAGCTCCCACATTGCTTACTTATTTGCAAGTATAGGTGATAACCTAAGGTGCATGTGTGATGGTTCAGAATTAAGAAGCTCTCTCTCACACACATTTGCACTGGATTATTTTGGTATTACCATCTCTTATAATAGTATTTTAATAATTAATAATATTAACCTTAAGTGCACACAAAGTTGAAACTGAAGTCGAAGAATGATGCAGAATATTATTAGTAAAAAGGGAAGATCAGAGAATTAGAGATTAGTTCTGCCTTCAATACTGGAGAACAGATTATTAAAAAGTGAGTAAATGGTAAGCAAGGAATACCTATAATAGTGGTATGTAAGTATTTGTTATGCTTTGTTGTCATACAGGGTAGAACTATTCTATTCTATTCTATTCTATTCTATTCTATTCTGTTCTGTTCTGTTCTGTTCTGTTCTGTCCTATCCTATCCCATCCCATCCCATCCCATCCCATCCCATCCCATCCCATCCTATCCTCCGTATGAGATGTCAGCCAGTGAAATAGGTTGTGACAAAAATGGTAAGATTTCCTTCATTGGAGTCTGAATGTTTAACGGATCCTGCCATGAGCAGAGCATGATCTATTAAATTTATTTATTTATTTATTTGGATTTATAAGCCACCCTTTCCCGAAGGACTCAGGGCGGAGAACAAAATATAAATGAAATACACTAAGTACACAATTAAAACGACCAATCCCAATAATAATAAAAACCCAATACAATAAATACATACATTCATCAATCATA